>JAYMFT010413958.1:0-18057 GCA_038088735.1 Panulirus argus | reverse complement strand
ATAAAGCCTGTTCAATTGTGTTAACGTGCAGGTCGGTGTCCTTCCAGCTCTTAAGGGTATTGCCACATACTTTTGACCATTTCACTAAATGTATGGTGAAGCTTAAGTCAAAACATATCTAGATTTTAGCTTCTACCCTCGCATCACGTCGTTCATGATTATAAGGCCAAGTGAAACTCCACATAAATCGTGACTAAACCGTAACAACGTACTGGAGCACGTTAGTCATAGGCAGCTCCTACCGGTCCTGCTAGATTATCGAAATAACAACGTCTGCTGCACCACCAATTGTCTTAATATGTACCATCACAACAGATTTTCATCGAGCGTCATAACGTTCCCTTTTCATTCTGCCCCTTTGTCTGTCACATAAATGGGCAACTTTCCTGTACTTGGGTGAACAAAAGTTGGGGCGTCGTCACTCTGGATGCCACCATCCTCCCCACGCGAGCACCAGACACGAGACCTCGTGGTGTTCCCTGCACATACGCTTTGTCAAACTCGGTTCACCCTCTCTCCAGACGAATAGGGTCTTTGGTCGTCACTGGGTGTAACTTGATAAAGTTGTATCTTATGTATCAACCAAAACACAAGGGAGAACGAATAACTCAAATGTTTATGTTACAGATGACTACCTTTTTTAATTTTAGGTCTTTGCTATCTTGGAAAGTATTTGGTTAATGTAAAAGATATTTTGTGTCTTACGTTTTATATGCGTGTAAACTGGTTTCGTCAGTTATGTTTAAAAATGGTCAATAAGTACTGATTCTCCTCATGCAGTTCCTCTATAAGGAAATACAGACATGAAGGAAAAAATACACCAGCTTTTACAACGCCTTCCATGGGATGAGAGAGTGTAGCGAGGCGTGTGGCGCCATGTGGTGCCTGACCCACTGGACAGTGATCAACTTGCAGCTTACTTTTATGGCGCGCCTATCACCCTGATGGCAGGGGAGGGGAGGGACAAAAGGGAAGGGGTAAACAGGGTTGGTGGAGGGATTGGGAGGGGAGGTTGCCCTTACAGGAAGATATTCAGGACCTGGGAGTAGATAAGAGAAGAGGACAGGTACTGGAAGCATTTGTAAAACAGGAATTTCGTAGACAGAAACTGCCTGTTATTGATCTATCCTCTGTTTTCTCTTTGTAGTATACAGAGAGAGAGAGAGAGAGAGAGAGAGAGAGAGAGAGAGAGAGAGAGAGAGAGAGAGAGAGAGAGAGAGAGAGAGAGACCGCTGCTATAAATCTTGCTTTGTCTCACGCACGTGTCAAAGTGGCTGATGTACTTAACTCCCTCAGTAAATACTATTGATCTTAACGGCTGTTCATTTCTAGGTAGTTATAAACAACCCCTAACATACACAGCATACTTGGTCTATCTTCAGCAATTTCTTATACGAAGGTAACTGACTAGCATATCTGTAGTTTTCCGAAGTTAATACAGAAAATATCTGTGAGGTTCAGGAAGGTAAACCGAGCAGTTGTTTACTCACGGCGGTACAGTCAGTATAAGTACATTTTATTCTATTGACCTCAAATGTTAAGGGAGGAAGAAGTTTTTCATACTTCTGAGAACACTGCTCATGATCTGCGATGATAGTGCCACAGATTTGTTTCCTACCCCTCCCTGCATGATAACCGCAAACATACGCTTTCTGGTACCCAACTGATCATGCATAAAACGTCCTGGACATCAGAATAACTATACATAACTTTGGGATGTCAGTTCTTTCATAACCTTTTATCGTAATGTGATAAGAAATGGATATATTTCGGCTATCTCATAGAATGATACATACCAACTCTCCTTTAAGAACATAAGAACATAACAAACGAGGACACTGCAAGAGGCCTATTGGCCCATGTTAGGCAGGTCCTGAGTCTGTCCACCCTACATCTAACAACCGACTGATCCCATAAACACATCCAACCTTCGTTTAAAGCTACCTAAAGACCTAGCTTCCACAACTGTATCTGGCAACTACCCTATTCAGGAACCAATATTTACCCACATCCGACCTAAATCTATTTTCTTTTTTGTGATTTAGATCCAATATTTCTTGTTCTATCTGATGGCTCCATTTTAAGAACTTAATTCATGTTGCCTTTATTACTGCCCTTAACCCATTCAAAAACTTAAGTCATATCCCCTCTAGCCCTCCTTATCTCAAATGAGTGTAAATTCAGCCCTTTTAACCTTCCTCATAAGTGAGGTTTCTAATTCCGTGGATCATTTTTGTCATTCGCCTTTTTTACTCTCTCTAAACATTCCATATCAGCTGCATAGTATAAAGCCCAAAACTGCACCGCTTAATCCAAATGTCGTCTCACCAATGCAAGATAAAGTTGCAATAATACTCTAGGAGTTGTATTGCTAACAGTTCTATTAATGAACCCTAACATCTCATTAGCCGTATTACGCACTGTAATACATTGCTGCCGCGGCTTAAGATCTTTGCTCACCAGTACTCCTAAATCTCTTTCGCATTATGTTTTACCAGTAGTAATATTGTCCAGTTTGTAATAAGTGTTCCTGTCTTTAACCACACAAAGTATTTTGCATTTGTCTATACTGAATTCCATTTTCTATGTAACCGCCCACTGATAATTATCTATATAAGTCCCTCTGCAGTTTCGATGAATCTTCATCTGAGTTTATAATGACCTCTATTTTCGTATCATCGGCAAATTTACTTAAGTTGCTGGTTATTCCCATATCCAAATCATTAATATATATAATGACCAAGAGCGGTCCCAAGACTGATCCCTGAGACATGCCGCTGGCTATATTGCCTCATTCCGATGTAACTCCGTCGATGCATCCCTCTCTTCTCTGTCAGTAAGCCACGCCCTCATCCAGTTGGATACACAACCCCCGATGCCCTGTGCCGCTATCTTTCTGAGCCTTGCTTAAGTCTAAGTATACCATATCATAACTCTTACCCTGATCAACAGTTTCATATACCTTGTTAAAGAAGGAGAGAAGGTTACTGAGACATGATTTCCCTTTTGTAAACCCATGTTGTGAATCCTTAGTGAGATCATGTTTCTCCAAGTGTTCCCTTATGTTGTTCGCTATAATTGTTTCAAGAAATTTTCCCATAATAGATGTTAAGCTGATAGAACGATAATCAGAGGCAGTGGATCTATCCCCTTTCTTGAAGATGGGAACGACATCTGCTGTCCTCCACTGCTTAGGAACTACGCTTGATTCCAGAGACTGAATAGACATATGTAAAAGCGGAACACTTACTTCCTCCTTATAATTTTTCAAGACCCTTGCATAAATACCATCTGGTCCAGGGCTCTTGTTTACTTTTAATCGTTCTACTTGTTTCAAAATATCAAAATCATTCATTACTATATCTCATAGCTTCCCGCTTTCGTCCCCCCAGTAAATTTGCTGTGGAACCGGAATGTTTGTATTCGCCTCCTGCGTAAACACTGATGTGAAGTGATTATCTAAAACTTCACACATTTCAATCTCACTCTCAACTAATCTACCGAAATGCGATTTGATAGGTCCAATTTTCTCCTATACCTTCGTTCTGCACATTTGAAAAAAATCCATTGGCAAGGTTTTTTGCTTCGTTAGCTATCTTAATTCAGTCCCTTTTCTTAGCCTTCCTGATCTCTGATATTATCAATCTCTTAATTTGCGTTAACTGATCTCTAAACTCTGTTTTCCCCAGTTTTACCTTGTTGTACAAGCCCTTCCTCTGCCCTATAAGGTGTTTTATTCTAATTTTTAGCCATTTTGGGTCATTATTGTTAGTCCTATATTGACTATAAGGAATGTTCAATTCTTGTTCCCTCTTGATTGTTACCTGGATCCTTTCTACGGAAACTTCCACGCTATCAGTGGTCTCCCCTGCCTCACCCACACTTGACCTGACACTACCGCTAAGCTGATCTGAGTCACCTGAGTGACCTGACGAACATTTCATTCTCCTTCCTATTCACTTCCTTCATTATACTGAATCTTATTTCCTTGTGGTCACTATTATCTAACTGTCCTCCCACCTCAACTTCATCTATAAGGTTGTTTACATTTGTCAGTAACAAATCTAAAATGTTATCACCCCTGGTCCCCTTGGAAATGTGCTGTGTTAGAAAACAATCTTGGACTGTCTCCATAAATTCCTCTGACTCAGCATCTCCTGTATTATCTTCCCAGTTAATTGTACTTAAGTTGAAGTCACCTAGAATACATACATTTTGATTACAAGCCTTCCTAATTTCATCCTATACAAATTTCCCCCTCAGACTATCTACTCTGTGGAGTCTGTATAGTACTCCTAATATTAACCTTTCATTGTTTTCATCTATTTCAACCCATATCGATTCTGTAATTTTTGTTACTTTAATGTCATTCCTGTTGCAACTTTTAATATTATCCCTAATATAAAGTGCTACCCCACCTCCTCTCCTATCCTTCCTATCAGTCGTGTAAAGCTCGTATCCATTAACAGAAAATGCTGACAACAGATCTCTGTCTTATAATTTCATCCATGTTTCAATTAAACATACAATATCTAAAGATTCAGTGCTATTGCCCTCAAATGATCCATCTTATTTCTCAAACTCCTACAATATGTACAGTATATATTAAGTCCTTTATAATATCCTATATTACCTCCCTTTCTTTTCTTGTATTTCTTAATACCTACATACTAGGCTTTTCCTGGCATTTATGTCCCTGACCCCTGACCCTCACTCCTTGACCCAAACCATCTAACATAAAAAAGACACCACTTAAACCTCCCTCTCCAAACACCTAGCAAATTGAACAACATAGCACCATCCTCAGCAGAAGAATGCAATGTTGGTACACTTCTACATTACAGCTATATGGGACTTTTCCCTAAACACTTCACTGGCACTGAAGAACACAATCAGCCAACATTCAAACCTAACAGCTATCCAATGCCAAACTAGATAATCACCCATACTGAAATTAAATTCATGCAGATATTTATGAAGAGTTCAAAAAAGTCAACCATAGTTATGTCATTAACTCCACACTATTAATAATGTCATCAACACTACAGAATCTATCTTCAGATCCCTACCTATTTCCTGTCAGACAATGAATATGAATTGCATTTCTAAACAATCACAGTTCACCATTACTATCAAGTCCTCAAAATGTAAAGTGAGCAACTGTTTATATATAATAGTGATGACTCACTCTTCTTTTACCACTTTATTAATTGATTTTTAAAAAACTTCACACAGCAACTGATTTAATGCCAGAAATGAGAAAATCATGAGGGGTGAATGACTCCACACCTAGGAGATACACTAAACAGTATTACATCAATGTGGTATCATTACTTTTTGAATTTTGATTATGTTTCATTTTCTTCAAATAAGCTGCATCAAGGTTGAGCAATGAACAATAGTGGCATAGTATGATTATGAAAATCTTTTATACCCTAAATTACATACTTGACAATGGGGAAGGCTATGCAAATCTGGGGAAAAATGGTTAGATGTGACAGAAAAATGAGAAATACTTCTACAAGTCAAGGGAATATAAAAAAAAATTTCACCTCACCTCCTTTCTGCTAAGATTTACCACTGTTTTCAATGTTATCTGAATAATGTGAGAAAGCTATGATTCCTGTTTAAACTGCTTTTGTTTACTACAGCTCTGCACCCTGGAAGTTGGCCTCATCTCTCAGAGACAACCAATTTCACCATTGTTCATACTTCTAAATATTAATAGAACCAATAAAAACCTCACCAAATTTTACCCACAGGCAAGATTTATCTTATTATCCATGTTATTTTAAAAGTGTGATTGTTATGCTCATGTTTTCATTTCTTATGCCCTAACTTTTGTATGTCATCATACTGGATGGCAATAAGGTTCAACACACATCCTTCATGTAAACAATTGAAACTATCATTCATATGCTTTGTCTAATATTATTTGGATGAATCTCTGCTATATGGGAAAGTTAGGTAAAGCCATCATGGGTTCTGTTGATTTATACTATATATGCATACCACCTTCTATTACATTAATCAACCTCATTCTTCCCCTGATCTTCACTGTCCTCCTCACTATTGTTACTAATATATATTAACAAAATGACTTATTTCATACTATAAAAAAAGCATTACCCTTATCAAAGAAAATCAATTACTCAAATCTATTAATGTGTTTATTCTAAACTGGCACATTATCTACTTCTCCCCTACTCTTACTTATGATCTTGATTAAAGCCCACAAAGTGGAGAAAGTCTGGAAAACCAGAAAAAATAAGGGGTATCTGTAAAATTACATACATATATGGTATTCACACCAAAACTACAGCATCCTAAATAAGGTCCATAGCCTACGTTAAATTTACTCTAAAATTAAGCTAGGAGGGACCAGCTTACATCAGGCTGTAATATCTGTTCGAAATCTTTTATATCTAACAAGACATTCTCTAAGAGCATTCAAGCCCTCACCACTTTGTGAGGTTCGATTAAGACTTACTGAGAACAACGTCATTATCCCCATAAAAACATTCTTCTTTTCTTGCAAAATATCAACTACCCTGTGAAGTTCATTTTCATAAACACTGAATAATATGGTAGCTCAAGTAAATAACTACCTTTACTAACAACTTCCGCCATTATTAGATTGAAGTTAACACTGTCCCAGCTATGTTTCTCTAAACCTGATCCTTCAATGTTGTAATACAAGCACGTTTTTCTCATTCAACCAATTACCCACACCCACTAACGATATGCTACTGTCAGTCAGGGTACCAAGGCCACTGTCCCACCACATAAACACAGACACCATATCCCATCAACCACTAATTTGGCGGTAAATGTTTTAACTATATGCCTCAATCACCATGCCAGCCCCATCAACCGCGCCGTCCCTGCCAACATGTCCTCCAATTAAAGCAACCCAGCAGTGCAGGATTCCCATCAAATTTCTTGATGATGCAGGAGATAGTGAGCGCATCATGGGTGCCAACTAGAGCAGACTCACCTGTGGCTGGGCCGACTCAGGGATGACTCAGGGTGTGAGTCACAATATCCAGACTCTCACCTATCGGCAGAATACACTGATGTTCGTCGCTTGCCACACAAACACATCTATATCATTGCCACTTCCTTCCATTATAACAAATATATATACCGTTATACCAATATATATACAGACATGCCAATTTATGTTCTAATGTACATATATTTGTCAATTCATATATGTAAACTGCATCAAAAAATGTTAACGGTCTAATTCTTTGCGTACAGAAAGGTGGTGTCTACATTTTCTGCTCATGAGACAAACAATATAACAGAATCACTCTTGAAAATCTCTCTTAATAAAATCATATATATATATATATATATATATATATACAATGCGGTGCGCATTAAGATAGATGGTTGAAGGTCACGTAAAAAGTATTCCTTATCGTGTCTATATCGGTAGTAAATGACAATTACCAATATTTTTTGCGATGAATTGAGTTTAACTGGGATTAAGCAATTCAACACAATTCACACAACACACCACATTCATATGGGCTGCCCTGTATTAGTAATGAAAACCTAAGCTCACACAACTGACCTATGCTAGTGATGGCATGCGCGAAAACGGGGGTCATTAAACAAGACCTTGTAACAAGCTCAGTCTAGCCGGATCTTCATATACATACTCACACTCGCTTACAACATTTACGTACATATGATATTTCCAGTGACTAATGTGTTATGATAAACAGTAAATGAAAGTAGCATACAAACTATGTTATGTTTGCTGTCATGTGAAATTTTACAATGAAATATGTTCATTATGAGTTCTTGCACGAGCTCTTTGATTTGTCATATCAAATATTCTTGTATATAGTTACTTAATATAGTTATGAGGAAGTTCCTACATATCTAAAGTACGAGCATGGGCCATATTCATATGCAGTCTTAGAATGATCTATGATACATGAAGGCGTTCAAGATTTTCTGGTTTGTGTCTAAATCTTGAAAGTGACATCCAAAATGACTTGGCAACTGCTTAGGCCTAAAATTCAACTGATAATCCAGCAAGCTAAACTATTATGTATATCTTAAAGGTTTTTATATTGGAGGATTCCCTTGCCCACACTTAAGGATATCATCTTCGTTCGAGTTGATATCAAGCCTTGACAATCATAATGTTAATACATGTTCACGTATGATCCTCCGGTGAGTTCAACCATAAGTAAGAGCAGCATGTAGCAGTTTCACGTAAGTGATAGGATCTGATAGAGCAATATGGGGTAATGGAGAGAGGCTTTCACCAAGTAGCTGGAGAATGGAGCAGTGGGTCACTTTTGTTTCTGAGAAAAAAAAAAGTGTTTATTGCTAAGGAAACGCCTGGGAACACAAGGTGGATGTACTGTTTCATGTTGGGGGTGGACTTGAGTACAGTTTTGAGTTGCCAGTGAAACCTTTTACCATATCATTGGATGTGGGTGGTAGTCTGTGTTGTGGTGAGTAGTTGTGTTAGGGAACTGCAGGAGATCCTTCCATAAAGCTGACCCTAATTGGTGGGTCCGTGATGACAGTGAGAATTACACCAAAGCGGGAGATTAAGCCATAAAGAAAAGTAAGGGCTTTGGATTTAGCAGACACACCCAACACTCAAAACTTCGTGCTAACTGAATAAACGAATGACGTCAAGTCAGGAAGTGGCAACCATGCTGTGTTGGGAAAGAAGGTTCAACAATATGGCCATACAGCACACTGAATCTGCCAGAAAGAAGGAGACACTGGTAAAGGGACAGACCCAGATATGACGGTAAAACTTGGACCGTTACCGCTGGAGACAGGGGCAGGCCCAACACCGGACATTGCCTTGATTTTATGCCAGACGACTAGTTCAGTGAGTAACCTGCTGCGTCGCTCATCATCAGGACTGGCAAGGGATTGGGAGGCATCAAAACTCTCCCTATGGTGTGGTTTTGGAATATAGGAAGGAGGAGCACCAGGGTGTGAAGTGACACGTATAATGTAAATGCTATGTGCAGGCAGTAGGACATTGGTGATCTGGAATACTGTGGAGAGTCATGGGAGGCGGAGTTGACCCGGATCTACCACAGAGTGGTTGATGAATCGTAAGCTATGGAAAGTGATGAGATATGGCATCAGTGATCATGTTGTTAACACCCTTAATGTGGTGACGTGAGAGATGTAAACAGCCACCAAAAGCTGGCGCGTTCCCTGAGGAAGGCTTAGCACATCCCCCAACAGGGGGAGGGAGCTGAGGGTTCCACGTAGCAGGAGGGAAGGTAACAAATAGTAATTCATATAAAGAGACCGTTTATTTCTTATGTATTCTGTTATTCGATCAGTCACTTTGATAAGATCTTTTAATTTCATTTCTATTTTCCCGGGCCCAACAAAGGCCGGGTATCGGGGATTTCGACCCCGTATCCATCCCCGCCCTTACGGTGGTCCTGGATTAAACCCATATGACAAGTGACGTGGACAGCGGCCGTCGTTCTGGACAACAACGAGTCACATCATATGCTTATGTTTAGTGTGGATGTAGAACTCCCAATCTTCAAGGAAGTGTTGAATCGTCGGGTAGATGACGAGAAGCTCCACATCGAAAATTCTGTATTTTTCCTCTAACATGGAAAGCCGTTGAAAAAAGAAAGCAGTGAGCATCAATTTATCAATGATAAGCTAGTAAAGAACTTCTCTTACAGTGGCGGTGAAGGCAACCACGAGGGACTGGTGGGAGCATCAAGATTAAGGTGAGCGAATGAGTTGTACTATCTGCTCGGCAGCGTTAAAAGCAGCATCTACAGCAACGGTCCACATGAGGAGAGTCTGCGTTCGTCTTCAGTTCCTTAAGGAGGCCGAAGAGAGGGTGGAACATATCCAATTAGCAACGAAGGAAGCAATGGTAAAAGCTGAAGACTCGAGAATTCTCACAACTTCCTTCGTCACTAGGGGCACGAAGATTTCATGATGGCTTCGATCCTCTCCTCTAGCAGTTGTACACCAGGAGCCGAGACCCGGTATCCGAGTAAGATGGTGCAAGGGTATGAGACACACAATGCCAGGTGACTAGATGTCGTAGCCCCAGAACTGTCAGAAGTTGGCAAAGATGCTGCGGGTGTTCCTTGAGGTAGAGGCTGGCGATCAGGATGTCTTTGCTGTTGGTGTAACAGCAGAGGAGACCTCTAAGAGTTTGTTTGATTAACTATTGGAGTGTCTGACCCAAATTGCAAAGTTCAAAGGATAAACACATTCGAAAAAGCTGTAGTCCGTGGTAACAGCGGTCTGAGAATCTCAGCAGGCTCCCAAGGAATTTGGTTGAACACATGAACCACATTTATCTTCGGAAAAATCATTGGAAGTCTAAAGCAAAATCCTGAAATTTTAGTACGAGAGAGGCGCCACTAGCACGAGGATTTAGGGACCACAGAGTGTGTTGTTCTTCCCAGTTCATACTCATATCATATCGAAACTAATCGTCCCCCAAACTCAGATCTTTACTCTTACCGGTACTTGAATTGACTTTTAGGCTTCGGCCAGCATTCCGCATATCACCAAAACAAATTACCCTTCTTCCCAAGTGCTCCTGCAAAACAGCAGTACTTGCATTATTTTCACCAAGACTCAGCTGTGTCGCAACAATCATCTCACTTCTCTTTTCTTACGTCTCCCTCCATCTACATGAAGAACATTAAGCAGATATGATGACACTGTGCCAAATATTTATATAATTGCCATTGACTGCTTTTCACAGTAAGTCAATTGCTAGGGGGGAAAGTTGAAGAGGAATGGAACTTTGCCAATGTAACAACAAAAATAAAAAAGTTAATGAAATCTGCCAGGAAACTGTCGATCACTTAGCTTGACGTTTGTAGTTGGTAAATTTATGTAAACCATCAGTCGGAACGAAACTGGAAACCATTTAGAGGTTACCACTTGGTAAACAATTCTCAGCAGAGTTTTCGATGGAATTGTCGTCAGACAATTCTGCTTGATTTATTTTACGACAGGTCTTTCACTTTCTCAAAAACTCGTAAATACTTTCCCTTGTCTTTTCTTTTTCCCTTTCATAATTCTCTACAATTCAATTAACGCCTGGCCTTGATGTGGACTTCTGTCCGTGACTGGAGCCAATATGAAAAAATCAACTGTCAAGCCTCAGAATGGTTGAATGTAACAAGTGGTGTACCACTGGGATCAGTCTTAAACCTGTCCTACTTATTCATTTACTTCCTGCCTCAGGAGTCCCTCTTTCCTTGTGAGATTTTTGCAGCACACAAGAACCTGTAAGTGTCCACCGGTCGGGACCACAGGTCATAAAGTGTTGTGTGTGCGTTGATCTTTGGAGAGTGCAGGCCTATTGAGTAGTAAGTGTCCGATGTCCTCCCTATGATAGTTGCATCGTGGGCATGAACTATCTTGCGATATACTGAAACAGTGTTTGTAGTGTTGTAGTATTGGTAATCACCAGAGCGAAAGCGGAAGTGTGACTCTTGTTTGTCTGGGGAGTGTGGTTTCTGATGAGTGCATGTCTGGCGGATTGATGTTGAAGACTGAGTTAGAAGGTCCTTTGTGTAGTGGTAGTTGGGTTATTTCAATATGAATGTGTTTTGTATTATCTGCTGGTGGTGGGAGAACCGTGAGCGGAGGTTCCTGAGGTGTTAGGCAAGGGTAAGCTTTTTATTTCTACTTGGAGGTTGGTGGTTAATTATTGAGTGGTTTAGGTGGGAGTCTTTTAGTGGTGTTGCATACAAATGAGTGCCAAACATAACGTGGAACTGTATTGGGAGGATCTTTTCTTCATTGTGAAGGTGTTGAGAGTCTGTAGTTGCTCGGCAGCCAGTAACTGTCCCGAGTGCATTATTTTGTGTATTTTGCGGCTGTATTATATTTGCTTTTGAGAGGGTGGAAGACCAGGCATGTGAGGTATAGTTTAGTGTGGAGCGAATGAATTGCTTGTATGGGATATTGAAGGATTCCCTTTCATGTTAAAATCTGGTGCCAGTCAGTGTTCTGAAGACATTTAGTTTGTGTTGCTTTTGGGTTGATGTTATTGGTGTGGGGAGTGAATATCATGCATGTGTTATATGTGATGCCAAGAATGGTTGGTTCAGTGGGAGAAATTGTACATTCAAAGTGACTGGAGGCTGTAAGCTGGATTCATATCTGTCTGGGTTTAAAAGAGTGATTGAAGACTTCTGTAGAGATGCTGGCATTGTGCTGGGTGAGCCAATGTTTCAATTGTGTAATGTACTACAGCATTTTTTATTAATAAAGTGGCGTCAGGGTGTTGTGATATGATTGTGACGGCTCCATACAAAAACACCTTCATGCTGAAGTTTGCCTGAGAAAGTGGGAAGTGAAGCAGGAAAAGACTGAAGAGAGTTTTAGAAAGAACTGCTCCTTGCAACCCCATTGTAGAGATTAAATGATTAAACGTCTTAAATTCATTTGGCTTAGAAAACAGAGAGTTAAGATATGATCTAATACAGGTATTCAAAATTATCAAAGACTCCGAGTCTCTATCTATTAAGCTACTTAAAGATATATTCGTCTGATTCACATGAAGTAAATAAATTCATACTCATGAATGAATGTTTTATCTCGAATGACGCAAAGTACTGTTCCTTCAACTGGATTGTAAACATATGGTGATCTAATATTTGCAATAGTTAAAAATAGTGCCATAGATACGTTCAAGAATAGACATAATGAATCTCACTTCAAACCCATGATTGACATTATTTGAATTTGTTTGAATTTCTTTGTATTTTTACTCTCACACAAAATCTTCCATCTTGATGACTGATCGATTGATCTTTGGTAGATTATATTTCTTAATTTCACAGAGGATGACATGTAAAGTACAGATACAATTACTCATTTTGTATGTGGTCCTTAAGGCATTCACCAGTCCCTCGTGCAGGCCACAGGGACTCATAATTTCCTCTAATCTTTTTCTGTCCATCTTCTCACAGTCTCAGATAGTCGCATCTAAAAGAGCTTTACTTTTTTGGATTACCCCGCTAAATCGAACTCTGTGTTCCATATCCAAAACACATCTGTTGCCCGGTTGGCTATGTTTAAATAAGGTATGAAATGCAGAATTATATCTAAACATTCTTTTCACTGTCTATCAACACCGACGAGCAGACACATCTAGCAGACAGAGGTTATTTCAGCTGAATCAATTGCAGATCGCCTTTCTGCAAGGTAGATCCACGGGGTGATGCAGCGGCGTACACTGAGGTTTGGATGTGGGGTACAGTGATGTGAGATGCTATTTACACTGAGGTGGGGATGTGGGGTACAGTGATGTGAGATGCTATTTACATTGAGGTGGGGATGTGGGGTACAGTGATGTGAAATGCTAGTTACACTGAGGGGTGGATGTGGAGTACAATGATGTGAAATGCCAGTTACATTGACGTATGGATGTGGGATACAAAAATGTGAGATGCCAGTTACACTGAGGTGTGGATGTAGAGTACAGTGATGTGAGAATCTAGTTACACTGAGGTGTAGATGTGGGGTACAGTGATGTGAGATGCCATTTACACTGAGGCGTGGATGTGGGCTACAATGATGTGAGATGCCAGTTACATTGAGGTGTGAATGTGGAGTACAATGACGTGAGATGCCAGTTACACTGAGGTTTGGTTGTGAGGAGCAATGATGTGAGATACCAGATACACTGAGGTGCGGGTGTGGGGTACGATGATGTGAGATGCAAGTCACACTGAGCTGGGAATGTAGGGTACAATGATGTGAGATGTCAGTTACACTGAGGTGTGGATGTAGGGTACAATGATGTGAGATGCCAATTACACTGAGGTGTACATATAGTGTACAATGATGTGAGATGCCAGGTACACTGAGGAAGAGATATAATACGTAAGATACACGGGGTATAGGGTACACTGGAGCGGTGTAGGAGGTACAAGATATACTGAAGCGGGGTAGAGTATACACTGGGGCGAGGTATTGGGAACATATGTAGAGTACAGGGTAAGCTAGGTGTTGTACAGTTTACACGGGGTAAGGCACATTGCGATGGGATACAGGATTCACTGGAGTAGCGTCCAGAGTACACTGGAGTAAGATACAAAGTACACTGGGGCGAGATAGAAGGTACAAAGTTGGAGTATGAATACACTGGGATACGTTACCTGGGGGGGTGGGGTTCAGGGAACACTGGGAAGAGGTACAGGGTATACTGGAATGGGGTACAGGGACACTATAGCGGAGTTCAGGGTACCTGGTACACGGTTGGGTTACGGGATATTTAACATTGTTAGGGGAAGTAAAGTAGGCGGTGGCATTTTGCACTTCGTTAAAGCTTATCTTAATCTTGAACTGAAAACTGTTGTAGCTATTCATAAAAACGTCTCCGTTTTTGTAAAAGATATAGATAATCAGTCAGCAGAAATTATTAACGAACAAGATTGGATCATAATGGGAGATTTGAACGTACCGATATCTAAGTAGGGAGAATCCCTTTCCAGTAGCACCTGTCGTAGGCTCTACCTAGATTTGCTTGGTAGCGCCCTAATACAATTAGCTGAAAAACTACTCGTGATGATAATATATCAGAATTAGTTCTAGCTACAAATGAGGATATCGTTAACAACGTTGAATCCAGAGAATAATCTTATACAAACGAACATAGGCAAATCACTTTGGAGATAACTTTCAACATTAACTGTGATGCTGATCAACATGAAAGTCGCGAAAGATACCTAATTATCTACCCGTAAATTTTGATTTGCGCATTGCTCCTGACGGACATATCTTGGATGATATTAATGAAACAGTATGGACGGAGTTTAGAAAAGTTTCAATAAAACTTTCAAAGTAGTGGAGGTATCATGTGTATCAATGTATTAGTAGACAGTCATATCAAAACGGGACTGTAGCAGTGGAGTGATGACATAAAATGCCTATTGTCTAAGAATGTAGCACAAAAGAAACTCGAACAAAGAGACCAATTACGAACATGAGAAGTGAATTACACATAATTGCGGTTAGAAACTACGACATTTATAAGTCGGAGTAAACGTCAGTTTGAAGCGTACTTTACTGAATATGGCATAAGAAATCCTGAGGGGCTTTATTGTCATAGTAGAAATAATTTATTGCCCAATCAATTGGCCTATTAATTACGGAAAACATTGAATAGTTTCAGAAAAACGAAGGCATAGTAAAGTTTTAAGTGACTCTTTTTATTTATGCTTATAACTGAAAATACAACTTTTGGTTCGAATCTAGTTACATAGCTGAGATGTGAAAACTTTTTGCAACATATTGACGTAAAAGGTGAAGATATAGTATCAGAGCTAATTAGAATGAAGTAAATCAAAGGCAGGCCCAGATAAGTTCTATCCGAGAACAATTAAAAAAGCGAAAAATGAGACAGTTAAACCCTTGACTTTATTTTTCATCAAATCACTTTCTATCGGAAATGTTTCGGAGAAATGCAAGTTTGTCAGTGGAAGACAAATATTCATAAAAAGAAATTGTCGTCCAATTAGCTTGACGTCTGCAGTTGTTAAACTTATAGAAACTATCGATTGGGATAAAACTATATACTGTTTAGAGGGGTGGGGGTTCAAGGTAACTATGTTGGGGAACAGGGTAACTAGGTTAGGGTATATACTACACTGAGGTGGGGTACAGGTGCACTAGGGCAGGGTTCAAGGCACACTGGTGTGGGAATAAGATATACTAGGGTGGGATAAAGGGCACAGTGGAGTTACAGGGTACACTGGTGCGTGGCACAGGTTACACTGAGGCAGGATAGAGGGTACAAGAGGGTACACTGGGGTGGGGTACATGGCATCCTTGGTAGGGTACAGGGTACACGGGAGTACTGTACATGGATGTGACAGGTGAGAGCCCTTGTTTTCCCTAAAGGCAAGTTGCAACCATGTAATTACTCCATATGATAAAAAAAACTCATATTTCAGGTAGCTGCAGAGAGAGAGAGAGAGAGAGAGAGAGAGAGAGAGAGCGCCCTTAACTACGAACACCTACGACAAGAGTTTGTCTGAGGCAGAGCTAACTCGCAGAGAAAGCACAGTAAACGAAGAGAAAGAAGGGAGGAGAAAGATTAAAAAAGACAATGAGAAAAATGTGAAAAAAATTCAGACATGAGTTATAGATTTAGGGGTAAATGAAACATCAATAAATGTTTCAAAGAACTATAATGGATTCAGAGTAACAACACGAAATTACAAGGAAGGAACTAGTAGGATAAATATAGACTAAGGAAAATTATATTATTCTATTGAGTAAAACCCATAGATCAGTGAAGTATATATAAGAAAGGCATTATTGTAATCCCTAACAGTATTCGTGATGTCCGGTGGGAAAAAAATAATGTGAGCTGAATGTTTGTGTTTTATACATAACCGCAGATGTCCGACAGGGAGATTTTACAAGTCCTTGCACATGACGCAGGGTTTGCTGTTTTTCAATTAAATATTTCATTTTCTATTTCATGTCCAATGAAAATAAATATGGAGTCTTTGGTCAAGCACACACACACACACACACACACACACACACACACAAGATAAGGATATCAAATGAGAGGTAGGAATCAGACCCGCCTCAGCGCCACCATGGGGATGACAGGTTTACTCGTACAATACACTGTGTATGTGGACCTGAAACTAACGTAGAGGAATGAATGGTGATGGATTGATAGGAAAGTGAACCACCGTGGTGTAGTGGTCAAAGTTTCTGACCGTGAGGCATTCATGGGCATAGCTTTCAATCCTGGTGGCAGCAGTCAGGACACAGTCAACTCAGCTGTTTATCCTCCCCTAAGCAAATGAGATTTGGAGTAAGCGAGTAGCAGTAATCTTCAGGGAGAATAAAATGTTTTGGAGGAAGGGTGATAGTGTGCTAAAAACAATAGAGCAAATGGGAATATCGGTGAAGGGAGCAAGTGGGGAAGTATTAACAGGTAGTGATGAAATGAGAAGGAGACGGCGTGAGTACTTTAAAGGACTTTTGAATATGTCTGATGACAGGCTGGCAAATGTAGGGCGTCTGAAGCGGGATGGTATGCCAAGGAGAGACTCTTGGAGAGTGTTTTAGTGAAGAGAGAAAAAGTTAGTGAAATCCTTGCATAAAATGAAATGTGGAAAGATGGCTGGAGTGGATGGTATTGCAGCTGACTTTCTTGAGAAAGTAGATTTGTATGATTTTGATTGGTTAAAATTGGTGGAATACATGTAGAGTGCCATTGTATAAAGGCAATGGGGATAAAAGAAAATGTTCAAACTACCGATATATAAGTTTGTTGAGTGTACATGCTAAGTTGTATGGAAAGTGGTGATTTAGAGGATGAAGACATGTACAAAGCATCAGTGTGTGTGTGTGTGGGGTGTGTGTGTGTGTGTGTGTGCGTGTGTGTGAATTAAGGCAAGGTTATCATGTTTAGTAGGACAGAGGGACAGGATAGCTGGGTTGTGAGTTGGGATGGCAATCATTCGGAAAGAGTGAAAAGTTTCGTTTGCTAGGAGTGGACATGGCCGCAAATGAAACCATGGAAGCGGAAATGAGTCATAGGGTGGGTGAGGGAGCGAAGGTTCTGGGTGCACTGAAGAATATGTGGAAAGAAAAGTCGCCATCAGGGGGGAGGGGGTGTCGGAGGAAGGGGGTGGGTATGTATGAAGGTATAGTAGTCCCAGTAAAGCTGTATGGATGTGCGGAAGAGGTTGGATGTATTGAAAATGAAATGCTTGGGGACAATTTGTGGTGTGAGGTGATTTGATCGAGTAAGTAATAAAAGGGTAAGAGAGAGGTGTGGTAATAAAAAGAAAGTGGTTGAGAGAATTGAAGTGGGTGTGCTGAAATGGTTTTTACTTAATAGAGGGAATGAATCAGGAAAGGTTGACAAAAAGGATGTATGTGTCAGAAGTGGAGTGAACAAGGAAAACGGAGAGACCAAATTGGAGATGGGAGGATGGAGCGAAAATGATTTTGAGTGATCGGGGTCTGGACATGCAGGATGGTGAAAGGCGTGCGTGGGATCGATTGGCTTGGAAAGAT
>JAYMFT010413957.1:0-33175 GCA_038088735.1 Panulirus argus | reverse complement strand
ACCCACATCAATCTGGAATTTACTTCCTTACACTCTATCACACGCTCCCACAAATCTTGTTTCAGGAGTAATGCTACAAAAAATATACAGTTATGATTATTTAAGCAAATTTTGAAAATTTTCACGTGCAAGATTTTATCATAATCGTCATAATATGAGAAAGATGCACTCAGCATGTAGTACTTGTGCCATTGACATGAAAAGATAAAAACAACCAGTCTTGGTGCATAACTGGATGTGTGTGGTAGTGGATTATAAACTATCGATATTAGTAAAGTGTTTTGTTTGTAATTTTGTACTGCCCGATAACTTGGGGTTTTCTCCTGCTAAGTAGAGCCTCCTCCCCTTTAGGTACTGTGGTATGACTGTGGGTGAAGGGTAAATTAGGGATTTGCTCGAAAAGCAGCTTTGATTTAGTTAAAAGCATATTTTTAAGTTAAAATCCAACTAGACTTACACCTCCTTGTGCACCCACCCTCCCCACATTCTGAAGAGGTTAGCTTACTAGTCTTGCATTAATTGTTGAGAGTTTAAAACTGATGGCTTTGATGCTTGAGGTCAGGAAATATGGCCCAGTAGACAGGGCAAGGGGATACATCTTTAGAAGTTGATTATTACTGAGTATTTTTGATAATTTTATCACTCTGAACTTAAGGCCACATTAGAGTTAGTTTTATGTGTTTTAAGCAAGTTTTTTTTTCCATATCTTGCTCATACCAGCTATGTTACATCAAAAACTTTATAGAAGAATTATAAGGATTAAAGACAAGTTAGGGTTCTTGCTGATATACATGCAATTTAGAAGATCAAAATTGATGTAAAGTAAATAAAGTTGTACCTATGAAACTAGCCTCTACTGTGTGGTAGATTTTTGTGTGTTTGTTTTGAGGACTGTCCTCACCTATGAATATCTATTCTAGGTAATACTGTAACAACTTGATTAAGACATGTTTTGTCGATGAGATAGTTATGCTTGAGTTGGGAACAGTAAGGCTCTTCTTGACCTGGCATTTGACAATGACTAAAGTTCTTTTTATGGATGAGATTCAGACTTCTATAGTATTTAATAACCATCTTTTAACCATATACTGAGTGTTTATAATGCACACTGAAAAGCTGGGGTGTGTGGTCCTTCCTTATAATGAAGAACTAGGCTTCACTTTCACAAATTGGTATTGAATTAACTTTAGTTCAGATATGATTTAGAAATGATACTTATTCCTGTTTAATTTCTGATCATCAGAACTTAGTTTAGTCCAGTCATGAAAGGTAGTTCATGTCTGAAATCTTATTTGGGAGAAGTAATAGCAAGCTTGGGGAAGCATTATGAGATATTTTCTACGATTATTTCAGGTATAGAAATAAGACAGGTTTTTCACTTCCTCCAAAATTCGTAAATGCTTGCCTTTGTCTTTTGTTTTTCCTCTCATAATGCTCTCTATATTTCAATTAAGGCCCTGCCTTGTTGTGGACTTTTGTCGATGACTGGAGTCTTATAAAAAATATCAGAAAGCTCTTCTTCAAGATCTGGGATTAGTAAGTTTAAGATAAGTATTGTTCTGTTCTGTAGTACAGTTGATAATGGTGGAATATTTCCTTTGGAAACTCTGACCCCTGCTACCTGGAAGAGGACTGTGAGCTATGTGTCTAGTCCTGTAATAGTCCTGCAGTAACTCTATAAAAACTTAGGGGCATTTTTATTTGGGTATTTTTCTTAATCTAAGACTCCAGAATTTTTTGTTTGGTGTGGAGTTTGTTCAAGAATCATGAATTTGGAACATTAGGATGACATTGTTTAAGCTATTGAGATTTTTTCTCAAGAATTTTGATTTGAAGTAAAATGTACACAGGATAAGGGAGTTTGGAGAATTGTATTTTTTAGAGAATGGTTATTCGAGTAAGTTGGGAATATTGAGTCAAAATGGGTTTTTGGAGTGAACTTAAAAGAATTACCAGCAGATTTAGACAGGAGTGAGAAATGCAGATTTTGGCATATGTGAGGACGAGTTATGCAGAAGATACTAGGTAACAATTACATCATTCTAATGGAAGGTGTTTGTGTGTTGGTTTAGATTGATATGTGGCGATGTTTGTTAACAGTAGCATTTGAAGGTGGTTTGTTGGTGATTGCTATGCTTTTTTATGTGGCAAAAATGCTTTAGGTGCACCATAAGTGGATGGATAATTGTGGGGCAGAGTGATTGTGCTGTAATAATGTAAACAGTATGTGTTGAAAATTTAGGCTAAAGTAATATATATATTGGGAAAGAAAGATATGGGTGTGTTTTCTGTAATATAACAGTATCCACATTTTTCACTTAAGTTTTCGTTTGCATGCTTATTGTGTTATAGAAATAATATTCAATGAAAAAAGAAATGTGGTGTTCATATGAAAAAGAATAGCTGTTTCTCACCTAGGAGTGGATTTTAATTACACTTAACTCTTTCTCTGCTCTCAGAATATCTAATAGGATACACACATGACAGTCAAATCCTCTTGGAGTAGCTGAACCATGAAATGGAAAGTCAGGTTAATGTGCCATTGCCTAAGTTGTTCACTTCAGGCCAGCCTGTTGTGGCCTCTGGAGGAGTAGAAACTCTCATTAGGGTAATTTACTCACCAGGGTCTTGCACATCATGGGGCCTCCATGATAACTGGCAGCAAATCATGTCATGTCCACGGTTGAGCCAGATTGAATATAGAGAGCATCCATGTTACTTAACTTATTTATGCAGCTGTAATGTTGCTCACTGTGGTGCTAAGAAGTAAGTTGATACTTTTATTTACAGGGAACATTATGATTGCCCAGCTAATTCCCCAAGTTATATATTTAAGAAAAACTTCTGAAACATTTGGCAGTTGAGATGTAGATTAAAGGTCATTTGACTGGACATGATATAATCACCTTAAAGAGAAAAGTAAGAAATTGCCCTTCTTTAAAAATAATAGTTTCATCATTAAGTTCATATTATGTAATGTAAATATATATATTCAAAAATTAAATTCTTAAAGCTCAGGAAGCTTTCTTCTTTGTAAAATTGTTTTAATCTGAGTTGTACAATGATTAAAAGTTTTTGTAACAATGAAAAAGTTTAGTCATATATTAACATGTAATAAAACTAGAAAAACTTTGTTTTTAATGTCATATGTTTTTATACTGTGTATTTTATACTGTATTGATTCGCTAAACATATGAGCTATACTGTTTTTAGAGAGCTCTGGTAATCTACATCTTATGGTCTTGAAGTAAAGAAAAGGAATTTAAGAGAATACACTATGAATTGTAAAGAAAAAGATTTCAGTATAATACAATATAGACAGTCAAGTCACCAAACAAATCACTGCTAAACTAGTAAAGACTGAGTATGGAGTATCATGATTTTGTGGTATTATTAAGGAGGTTATCGTTAATCTCAGTTTATCTGTCCTATATTCTTTCAATGCAGACTGTAAACTTGTTTCCACTAGCCAAAGTATGAATGTTTTGTAAGATTATTAGGTAATAGTTAACTGAAATGTTTCTTGTCATACAGTAATTTGCGCAACAACTGTTCTTACTCCATGAATAACTTACCTAACTTGGCTTTTGTTGCATGCATTCATCTCCAAAGTTTGTAAAGCCGGTTGTAGTATGTATTGAGCATGTGAGGGCAAGAACTGGTATTGATTCTACAGGTTAGTATTGTGGTAAAGACCCGCTCCCCTCATCAGAAGTCATATTTTTATGACTTTAAAGTTAACATTTTTCAAGAGCTGTATCCATATTACCTATTTAAAAAGAGTCCTCACTTTATGTGTCATTTTCCTGATAAGTAATTGAACTGCAGTTTTATAGTGTAGAAAGGTATATGGATGTGCCAGGAAGGTGAGATGTTGGTGAATTGTTCCCAAAGCATATAACTGAATTCTAGCTATTTGAGCATGCCCTTGAAACCTTTTTGAGTGCAACAAAGGGAATTTGTGTACGATAACTAATTATAATATTCTGTGATAAACTTTCAACGACATACAGTGTCTACAAAAAACCTTGACCGCTCCTATCTTTATTTCAAGGAAAGAAGACTTTCATCATGTTATATTCCACTTATGAGCCAAAAAGTTTTTTCTCGTTAAAAATACCCTGAAATATTACTTGTGGTTTTTGTCAGTTTTCTTCAAGAAATAGATTTTCTTTAAAATCACAGTATAGGTAATGTTTTTCATGCTGAAGAGGATTCTGATGTGAAAATCGTGTTTTTAGATAATCAGATTCAGTAAGTAAGCTTTTAATAATTGTATATTAGATATTTATTTATTTATTTATTATACTTGATCGCTTTTTCCCGCGTCAGTGAGGTAGCACCAGGAAACAGACGAAGAAAGACCCATATACACACATATATACATACATATATACATACATACATGCACATATATACACACATATATACATACATACATGCACATATATGCACAGTATTTATATATACATACCAACATATACATATATACATACATACATATACACATGTACATATTAACTTTTGCTCACCCCCATCCACTCCTGATGCCACCCCGCCCCACAGGAATTAGCATCGCCACCCCCTGCGCTGGCGAGGTAGCGCCAGGAGACAGACGAAACAGTCACATTCACTCACACTCAGTCTCTAGCTGTCATGCGTAATGCACTGAAACCACAACTCCTTTTCCACATCCAGGCCCCACAGACCTTTCCGTGGTTTACCCCAGACGCTTTACATGCCCTGGTTCAGTCCATTGACAGCATGTCAACCCCAGTATAACACAACTTAAAATCATACACCACAGATATGCCATTATTAGCAAAAAAAATCATATACTCAACAGAAAATTATATTTACATCATCCAGCATTTCCCTTTTTCACTCAAGTTTATGAAAGAAGCCAAAATCATTTAATGTGTTTTGATTGTTTTGAAAAGCAGCCCCTGGGTCTAAATATGGAGAATGTGAAACCCTGGCAACAGGTCAAGGATAATGGAGACTCCCAAGTCCCTCCTATGAAGAATCCTGAGCTTAGTTCTAGCTAAATAATATTCATATTAAGGCCTTCTTTCACTGTTCATGTATGCTGCAGTTAGTTTTGCACTGATATAAATACACATTTCATGTATGTCCATGTTTTCAGCCTTAAGGCTGCCTTATCAGTAACCTGTCTTAAGATTTAACTAGTGATAATTTACAAAAAAAAACACCATTCATCAGTCTGACTAATCCAAAGTAAGCAGAAACTTTAACAACATTCTTGTTCACTTGATTAGGTGGACAAAAAAAATATCAAAATCATTATTTCTTTTCTATTGAATTAAGAGTTAAACATTCCAAATCATTATTTCTATTATAGTGAATTACGAGTTTAAGCATCCTAGTTTAAGAAAAACATTCTTTACTAGAATGGCCAATCATAAGCAAGGCAGTACACAAAGTGGGGCTGTGGCAATGGGCACTTATGGTGGCAGTGGGTGCCACAGATGCAGAGAGTCCCTACAGAAAGTAGAAATCTGCCCACTGTGGTCACTCGTGGGTCACTGAGGCCTCTAGGCAGCTTCAGCGACTCATCCTTTGATTGGATTATCATTAATATCTAGCCAATAGAACCTAAAAGGTATGCATACCTCAACTTGTGGCAGACAATTAAGTTTGTACACTGATGTTCATAGCACCCTCCTACACAATAAGAGAATGACATCCATGTCAGCAAAAGAAGCGAGAATCATGCAAAGATTCTACATTTACCAGGATACTAAATTTCTTTCAAAATTCATTCTGCCTTTGTTATATCTATATGTACTTGCGACACTTGCCAGATCCTTCTGGTATTATTGTACAGGGGTACCTAGTGACAGCATTAGGATCCCAATTCCTCTATCAAGGAATAAAGTATTGAAACTGAACTGAAAATGAATTCATTCTGCTCAAACAGCAGAAATATTCATACGACAGGATACCACATTTACAAAAGAAAAACAGAGCTAATTAACACTTTCCCAGCATTCTAGACCCTTAATAGAATTATCAAGGGTAGAAGTGTAATTACGGAAGTGAAGATAGGATAAGGGACAGCATAGTCTAACCAACCCTGACCTGTTCAGCCAAAACATGGACATGGAATGAGTCAAGAATCCAGACTGGAAATGGACATGAAATGAATTACAGAGGTCAAGAATCCAGGCTGTGGAAATTGAGCTGTTTGAGACTAGAATGTGGTAAGACAAGATGAAAAGAAGAAAGAAATGAGGTGTGTATGAGAGATGTGGTATGGCAGGGAATGTAAAGGGAATAAATTGTGAATCAATTGTGGGAGAATTATAATACTTGCAGGTAATCTGGGCATGTGGAAAGCATGCAAGACTGGGAGTTTTCAAGGAGTGTATGATAGTACAATTAAAGGGGTTGGTGTGAGAGGAAGACCACCTGTGACATGGGGAAATAGAGTGAAAGAATACTGGAGTAAGAGAAAAGGTGGAAGAATGTGTGGAATTTTGTATGCGAGGGAGGCATGTAAGGACAGGGATAAGTGGAGACTCTTTTGTCATGGCCACCCCCTTGATGGGAGTTCCTGGAGGAAATGGGCATCAAAGATATAAATAAGATAAATAGATCAGGTAGGAACATTAAGTAGGAACCTCTACAAACACTACAACTGAGTTGCCCTCTGCCAGTGGCCTGTTAAGGGTGAGGCACTAAAGGCTAAGAAGCAGCACTGGAGTTCGCTAGTTATGGAGACTCTGTTGCTGCGGCCACCACCCTGAGGGAGTTCTAGGTGGGAACAGGTGTCAGAGACACAAATGGATGGATAGCTAAAGGTAATGGAATTCTTACTTAGCTCCTACCAGGCTTCTTTTCAAAATACTCAACTTGTAACAGATGAAATAACAGAGTAAACTTAATTTTTCACATATTTCTTCTTCTCAGTTCTCTTTAGATGGTTCATACCTAATGCATGAATTAATAATTATCTACATATTTAGAAAAATATAAGAAAAAATAGTTAAAGGCAATGAGGGTGTGAAAAAAAAACAAAATATGCTGAAATTAGCCAAATATACCAGAATAACAAACTGTAAACCATTCAAGTTGCCTGATTGCCAGCTATATCAGACTCAGATGATGTGTATGACAATCATATTACTTAAAATCTGATCATGATGGTATTAAGCTTAATTTACTTATGATGGTATTAAACTTAATTTAAAGTTAATAAAATAAAAAGTTCATTTCACTATCTATGTAAATAATGTTATGACTGGTAATCTCACCAGCTTATTATTCATCAATATATATTTCAACCACTCTGATATATCAGAAATGTATCTTCATACTAAAACTAGACAAAAAAAGATCACAATTGAAAATAAATCTGATGAGGAGAAATTAAAAAATTACTGTAGGTACAAAAACACTTCAATATTGCAACCAAACGCAGTCTCACTTCAGTACGAAACATTAAAACAATTGAAAGAGAAAGCAAGAAGAAAGAATCATAATATAAATAAGATATAATGAATAATAGAAAGAGGGAAAAAGAAGAAAGAGAGAGAAATCTGAAGAGGTATAACAGATGGAATTAATACAGATAGGTAGTAGGTGGTAAAGAGCATACAACAGTGAGGTATATTACTGGTACTGATCGCCTGGGTACTAGGAGGGTTACTGACAGCTGCATAGTGAGTCAGCATTTCAGTGGATGTCAAGTTGATCTACTCTGACCTAAGTAGCTGTCTTTTCATTCTGTCTCACACACACATGGACTACTGGCATTCTGTCCACAAACATGCAATCTCTCCTTGTCACACATAACACTTGACTATACTTAACTCACACAAATCATTCTTCATAAAACTAGATATTTCCTGCAGTGAGCACTATATGCTCACTAGACAGATGCAGCAGGTAGGAACATTAGACAGGAGCTGTAGGTAAAAGTAGCAGGTAGGAATATTAGATGGGAGCATTAGGTAAATGCAATAGGTTGGAGCATTAAGTAGAGGCAGAAAGTAAAAGTAATTGGTAGAAACATTATCAAGAAGCCTCTGAAAACACTGCGCTAGAGTTGCCCTCTGCCAGAGGCCTGTTAAAAGTGAGGACTAAAGGCTAAAAAGCAGCACTAGAGTTCACCAGTTATAGACACTCTTTTGCTGTGGCCACCCCCTTGAGGGAGTTCTTGAAGGTAATAAGCATCAGAGATACAAATAGATATACAAGTTGATGCACTGAGGTTACATATTAGTGTCCAAACTTAACATAAAAGTAACAGTGATATGCCACCTGCATCAATAAGCTCATCATTAGCTCTCTGATGAATATCTCTCTGGGTTTCAATCTTGGTATCATCAGATAGGCCGTCGACTTTATGAATGAATACTTCAAATCTGAGGTGCGGATTAACCTTGTGTGCTCTTAAAACAGTCTGATGTAGTCTTGTCAGTGCTTCCATGTAATCATCCTGGAAAAAAATTGTACATTTCTATCAATGACAATTCCAAGTGAACCCTGAACCAGTAAAACCAACTCTTCTGAGTGGTAAAACTTTATTTACAATATCAACACCAAAGTCACGGTGAGTTCAATCATTGTGTCTGAAATAATACTGATGAAAATCTAAAATGAGTACTTAAAACATCCCAGATCCAGAATTCTGTATACACGTTTATTACATAAGTAAGAGCAGATGACATGCTAACAACACTGGCAATGATGATAGTTATATCTCAATAACTGTATTCATTACCTCAAAGCAAATTTCAACTCAGTCATCAAAGATAACCAACCATCTTTTGGCAACTTTCTTTAATCTAGATCATCAGATGGCAATACAAATTTGTTCAAGTGAAATGTAATTTACCAATAAAGAAAGTGGACAAGACTACAAAAACCATTTAAAAAACTAACTACAAGTATATGACTTCTAACTTAATTATTTTCCCTACTTTAACATAAACTGTATGTACCGATTAAGGACTTAAAAGTTTTCCTGATGAAAACTGATGTGATTCACTATAATGAAATACAAGAAATGAATTCAAATTAATGATTTCCAACAATGGCTACAGCCATATCATGAAGTTCTGCTGTTGATTTCCAAGTTAAGGTAACTTCTTCTATCAGTACCTGCATATCTTTTGATACCAGTACTGCATATTGTTTTAAGGTTTAAAATATATGTTTCTATGTTATAAAGTCATGTAGCACCCACTTACACAACACATTACGAATGTTCCTGGAATGTAAATAAGCTTTCCTTTAAAGGTGAGTATCAGTAGCTGGAATATGATTCCATATAGTTTTCCCTGTGCTGGTGGGGTAAAAATCCAATAATATTACTCAACCTTAGCATCACTTTAAATAGAATTATGGGTGAAAACCAGAAAATGTCTTTAAGTACAGGTATTTCATTACAGGACTTGAATGTAAGCCTTCCATTCCTTAAATATCAATCATCAGCAGGTGGAATATGAAATTTTCCTAGTGCTTGTGGAGAAGAAATCTAATAATATTTAGCCTTGATATCATTGTAAAAGCCAATATTTGAAAAAACTTTGCAATAATTCTAAATGCATATATCTCATTACAGTACATGAATGTAATCCTAGCAGTCCTCAAATGGAATACATCAGCAGCTGGGATCACTATAAAAGGCTTTACAAATGGAAAAACACTAAGTATCTTTAAATACTTCATCATGAAGGGATAAGAATATTAAAATTGGTAAAACAAAAAATATGATATTTCTTCAATTCTCTCACTATTGAGAGACTTACTGTCATTGTAAGAATCAACATCATAATTCTCAAGTGCCAGTTTTGCAAAATGTCATTCTACAAGACATCACTATACAAAGGCCCCTGGTACTTAATTTCACATTGTCTAGGGTTAGAAAAGTATCTTTTATACTTCTAGGCATTTTCCCACAGACACTTGCAACATCACAAGATCCAGCTTAACAGAGTCTGGCAGCAGGAGGCTTCACAGTAATGATCTGTGGATTCTATATGAAAGGGCTAAACATGAATGCTCTACATTTACATCAAGAATTCTGTAATCAAATTTAAAATGAAATTCATATCTAAACTCAAACATTTTCAAACTTCAATTTAAGAATATTTACATGTACAGACTGATATGTATATACCTATAAAAAAAATTACCATACCTGGGCATCTATGACAAATACCAGTGCTCCATGTCCTCCAAAAATCTTTTCAGAATCAAATGATGGTTCAAAGAAGTCGATTTGCCCAGGAAAATCAAGAATCTTAAACTGAACAAATGATGAATTTGAGATATTTTCAGATTCAATCTTGTTTGTGGACTCTAAGAATAGGGTTTCATTTGGCGTCATTTTGTGGAACACAACTTTCTGTATCGAGGATTTTCCACTCCTAGAAATAAAAAAACAAGATATGTAGAAAAAAGTACTTGAGAATTACAGCAAACTTTGATAAAAGAAAAGAAGTTTTGAATTTATGACTTTTGAGCCAAAACATGAAGAGTAAGAGAGTGGATCTATTGTTTTGCCTTGTCATTACATTGGTCTGCATCTCAAATGACAAGCCCAAATACATACAGCAATAAATAAAAAAATTCTTAAATGTAAGATGATGTAGGGACAGCAGTGCCAATGAGAAAGCAGACAAGACTGGGATGACACAACAGTGAAGAGCTCATCTCTACATGACTACTGAAAGTCAAAGAAAACTGGTCATTATAATCAATGGATGTTGAAATATTATGCACTCCAGCTACTTGATTTTATTATGCTGACAATGAAAGCCGATATCCAACTGTAAAGCCTGCCAAGATATGGCCATGTGCTTTGCAAAATGGCTTGTACACAGAGATAGCATTCCAATGTAGAGTGGTAAAGAATGCAGACTCATTGCAATAGCATGCTCATACTTTTAGTTTTTGTTTGGGTTTGGCAAGTAATCAAACATTATCTTTGTCTAAAAATTTCCAAGAAGCTGTTTTCTAAAATGCAATCAAATGGTACTGCTAATAAGGTTGGGATGTTCCTGTAATAATATACAGCGTACAACTTTTAAAGTACAAAGGGAAAAGTCAGACAGAATGAAGCAAAAGATGATGTAAACATTAAAAATAACTGAATTTTCTTCTTTTTCATAAACGTCTGCCATTTCCTGTGTAGACAAGGTTACACCAGGGACAGACAAAAATCAGCCTCATTTGCTAACATCCATTCTTTAGCTGTCATTCATAATGCACTGAAACCATAGCCCAGCCCCAAAGCCCTTTCCATGGTTTTCCCTGATTGCTTAATATGCCCTAATTCTGCTCTCCGACAAAACATCACCTGTAAACCACATCACCCATATTTGGTCTTTCCCATACATGTTCTGCACCGAGTCAAACTCTTGCTCATAATCATTTATCTAACCAGTTCAGAAATCTCAGCAGGAATCTGTGTGTAAGTGTCACTTTTAGTTAGACAGCCAAGCATGTTTTGATCACACAGAGCCTAATGACACATAGGCTGCACCCAGATCTGCAGGGCCAATCCTTGCCATCTTGATTGGACAATGACACTACTTAGATCATGCACCCAGTCTAAGTTCCCATCAGACATGTTAGCAGTAAGCCATTTTTTTCTTTCAGTGCCATTCCCTTAACTGTGCAATAGGCAACTGCAAGAGTTGATGCTAAAGGTGAACTGGACAAAACTCCTTGGCACTGATAAGTACTCATAAAAGTGTGACAGGTGAACTGGACTGGGGTCTATCTATGGATGTTGGATTGACCACCAAGGTTGTACTTGTAATTCTAGGGAAGCCTCATATCAATTTGTCTTGAGAAATTTCTATAGTCTTAGATATTCCCAGATGCTGGTACTCTCAAACTATAAAGTACATTAATAATAATTACATACCTGACTAACAAGTATGATTAATAATCATTAATACTACAGACAACTGAGGCTTTTTTATCAGTCACTGCTCACTATACTCCCAGTTCTACTGATGATATAAGAAAATGAAATATCAAGACTCAGACATTCAAATGCCACAAAGCTGAGCTGCTCCAGCCACACAGTGCTTTACTGTTGGTCCAAGAGTACCAGGAGTTAGACTGTATACAATCTACAACTTCAAAACAGTAAGATCTTGATTTGCTGCTGCTGCTGATAAATATCTTGCACAATACATGAGTTGGTTACTGGACAAAGTAGGAGGGAGAGACAACTACTGATCACTGGCAAACTCCCTTTCAAATTAAAACAGATTCTAAAGTTCAAACTGTTTTAGTCCTTTCCTCATGTACTCTACTAGGCATACCTAAGTCCCACTATCCAATAAAAAAAAAGCCAAGAGGAGAGTTCACCAAACTCACAGAGGCAGACAAAATCATTTCATCTACCTTCATTAAATAAAAACTACTTGCATAGTCTAAATTAGGCTTCTAATTCAATATGCATTTCAACACAACACCTGGGAAAGATATGAAATTTCATCCAAGCTAATCATTCCCACCTCAGCAAGACAACATCAGGAACTGAACCTTCAAGGAAAAATCCCTGCTTTGCTTCTTCAGTTCTTATTTTTAAAAAGAGATAATACATGAGGGGAGAATTTCAAGCCCCTTGCTCCTGCCCATCTGAAATGCCTTCTAAGATATGCAAGAGACATTGTGGACAGAATTCTTTCTCCTATATCCACAGTGTTAACTAAGATTAAAGTATTTACAATGCTTTTCAGTTATATACAATTTTTTCTCCTACCTGAGCTGTGCAAATCATATCTCTGTTATATCTAAGAAATCATCTTAGCCGTCATTACAAATGACACTGGTCCACAGAAACATGGAGTACTACCACATGCCAGGCAGAAATGCAAAATTTGAAGACACAACAAATGGTCTGTTCTATATTACCATCATAAGCTTAACCGTAAGATTTATTAAATATATATAATGTAAATTATTCAGTTCTCAAACTGACCAGCAATAAATGATGCTGGATTCAAAGAACACACAATAAAAAACAGACTGCTTACCACTATATGATATTTAAATGAAAACATCCTAATTTGTTTAAAACTTTCTCCAATGCTAATGTCATTAATGACGAAAAATCATCAAAAACTAACAAAAAACTTAAAACATTATTTTTCCCCTTTTTGGCATATACTCTAAAATTATCACTGCAAGTACAGTAATTCTGAAATTTACATAATACATATTCTTTGTACAGAATTGCATAAACACTGACCATGTATGCACCTTTGCAAGGAGTCTCTCAGAAACTATAACATCCACAAACCTTCTAAGTCCCATGAGTAGGATTTTAGGTTTTTGATCTGGTGCAAAGATGAGAGTCATATCTTGATCAGGGTCATCTGGTCCATAGACAAAACCCTTGGAGAAGGAGCCCACCACATAGCCAGCTCCAAATTCCCCACGGTAATGTTCGTCATCCTCTTGAGTGTAAGATGTCTGTTAAAATAAATTGATTTGTAATAAAATGTATAACAGGTGAAGCTTTATCTATCTATCTATATCTCTGATACCTGTTTCCACCTAGAACTCCCTCAAGGGGGAGGCCATAGCAATACTCTCCACACCTAGAGAACCCAATGCTGCTTCTCAGCCTTTAGTGCCTCACCCTAAACAGGCCACTGGCAGAGGGTGACTCTAACACAGTGTTTGCAGAGGCTCCTACCTAATGTTCCAACTGACTACTACTGAATATGTGTTTGGTAACTAGGGTGGCAGATGTAGGGTGTTTGGGGCAAAGTGAGAGAGTCATGGAGAGTGGTTGGTGAAGAGAGGAGGTAATGAAAGCCTTATGTAACATGAAATGTGGCAATGTGGCTGAAGTGGATGGTATTGTACTTGAATTTATCAAGAAGGGGATGACAGTATTGTTGACTAGTTAGTTAGGATTTTCAATGTACGTGCGGACCACAGTGAGGTGCTTTATCTTCAGCAAGGCTAGCATACCATCCAAACAAAACTTGTTAATCTCCTCAAACATCCATATTTCCAGCACCATGATTGTCAAACAAAATTCTCAATACTTTCACATTGCAAAGTAAATTTCTCATGAATTTTATATTCAACAAATAAAATATTCGGCATTATATATGAACTGTTCCCTCCTAAATAAAGTCTACAAACATTAAAGACAATGCAGCAAAAACATCCTTCATATAATTCTAAAAATAACATGCAACATGTAATTTCCAGGATGAAGCTGCAAAAATTTATTTTCCTTTGTTCTATCAAATGCAAAAACTCAAGTCAGTACTTTATATGGATGCACAGGATGACTGAGGTTTCCTTTTCATACATTCATAGGAAAATGTGGAGACAGGATTATTTTTATAAAAAAAATTAAATACTAGATTTAACCCTGAAATGGTGCTTGAAATGGACAAATTTTGCAACTGTTGAGGGATAAATTCTCTCATTAACGTTTGAAGGATCCTAAGTTTCCTTTACTGACTACAGGCATGTACAGAAGAATGATGTTATCCCCAATCTTTAACTACCATGAAGAAATATCAACAAGGCTCAGTTACCCAGAGAAAACCAGGATAAAAGACCATTGCTGATCCCCCAGCCAAGTCTCCACCTTACTATGTAGTGTAAAAAAAACATCTCATTTGGTTCAGATGATGAAAACATCCAACTTTTATACTTACGCATGTCAGGGATCAGGAAAAGTGATTCTGAATACAACATTAAAGGAAGAGTGAATCTCCAAGCACAGAGAGGATCACATGCAGGAGTTATTAGGTATTCATACATATCAAATGGTGGAAGCATACAGAGATTTAAAGGCCATTATGGCATGTTAAAGTTTGCTGTACATGGTGTCATGCTTTAAAAGCTGTTGTTGGTTTAAAATGCTTGTAAATATTTATACCTAACTAAAAGCAAACCAATATTAAATGACATATGGCAATATCATTCAACATCATTCTAATCCCTATAGCCTTACCCTAACACAGATTACTGTGTCCACAAAAAGCCTTGTCCATTTCCAATATATTTTCAAAGGCAATACACAGCTAAGATTTATATCAGGTACAAGCATATGAAGCTCTCAGGGTGAAATCATCATAGATTTGGTCACTGAAACTGATGTTTCTAACAGTGTGAGCAACAGCAACCTGCCTCAGAGTGCCTCAAGATATCCTGAGGGAACAATGTTCCTTCTTTACACTTCCAGGATGCCACTTCATTTGAGGAATTTTGCTTCTGGGTACTGTATTTTCTTTATCTGTGCTTCAAGATGGATGTTTTTCTTACCTTTCTAAGAAGGATATACCCTAAATTCTCACCTGGAATCTACAAAATGTAGGTTCATGTGAGATTTCCAAGCACACTGGGCACTCAGCATGCAATCAGGCAGCTACAGCCCCTACTTTCCTAAAACCCCTTTGCTCTTCAGTTATTCTGCATTCAGTAACTTTAATCACTCTGTCAATATTCTTCCATTCACTTTTCGTGGTATACTGAACAGACTTATTCCCCTATAATTGCTACATACATCCTTAGTACCTTTTCCTTTGAATAAAGGAACAAAAATAGCTTTCATCCAATCCTTACGCACAATCTTCTGTTTCAATACTAAATTATATATAAGATGCATCCACTCTATCATTTTCTCATCCATACTTCAGCATTTCAGCAGTAATCCCCCCCACTCCAGGTGCCTTTCCTACTAAATTATGGATATCAGGAACATCAGCTTCTATCAACAGTCTGTCCTACTGAAATGTTTATCGGCACTTCAGCCATTACCAATAGTTCATCCCCAATTATTAATACACACTCCAGTAAACCTGACCCAACCAAACCTATCCTACCCTAATCAAACCAAACCTGACTCAACCAATTCAAACCTAACCTAACCTGACCTATGCAAGGGTAAAGAAGGAACTGTCAGAAGTGACCCTACCAAGGTGTCAGCAGGGGCCAAGGCATTAGCCACCCACCCAGTGACATTTTTTATCACTTTAATGATATGATAGCATTACATAAATGAAAATGACAATATCACCATTTCGGACATCCACCTATTTGGAAGTTAAATTGTTTATTTGATGTTTTTTGATGTGTTCTGCACTATTCTGGTCTCCATTCCCACCATAAATCTCTACCTTTTGAGATTCCCCCCCAATTCATCCAATGATAATGGGGGACCCCCAGCAGTAACCAAGGTTTTGGGTGGGGGAAATAATAAAAAGCAGTGGTTTGCAATAAAAAAAGAAAATAAGAATCGTTCAAAGGACATCAAAAACCATAGGAAAATCAATCTCAACCAAACCAAACCTAACCCAACCTAACAAAAATTCGCTGGATGTCCGAAACAGTAATAATACTCAAGACATTGCCATTATATCTAATAATTCTCGTTTAATTTCAATGAGAATTTGGTTTTCTCATTCAATATGGGGTGATATCCGATGGCATACGGTGTTCCAGGAGACCCCCCATGCAAAAGCGATCTGCACTTAGTCATATGACTTTAACTAAACTAACGCAACACAAACTACCCAACGATTACATATCGATTATGGTCATTATTTGGATGGTTTCGGCGTGCAAAGGTCGGATTTGGGCAAATGTGGTTTACCTTCACCTATTTTCAATCGGTTTCGTCATAGCGGCCTACGCCTCTCATTCACTAATTACATGGGTGTAAAATATACATTAATAAAACGAGTTAATATACACTAGCTCATTAATTATAGGACCATCCCCATAAAATCACTCACTTCTATATCATATGTCATTAAAAAAAACTAAGATACTGTCTGGCAAACTTCGTTTAAAGTCATAAATGAACCTCAACAAAAACTGAGTACTTTACAGCCCAAAACTGCCTTTCACCACACCGCACATATACATTTACTTAATTACGGGGAAACGATGCCGATTATACATTCATCTGACTCCGCACGATAGAGAGAAACGGCCAATTAACGGCTTCAGGGCAAAAGAAGTGATAAATAAGCCGCCTTACCATAGCTAGGGAGGTTGTGTCTGATCATATGATAATAGTAAACAATCAAACGAGAGACTGATGCCAGAATAACAAATTGAAATATTACATCTGTTCGGCTTCCCCTCTTTAACGGAGACCTTCGGTAAATTATTCCCGTCTTTATCTGATTTCATAAAAGCTTTATTTTTATAGTCGAATTCTAGCCAGGACTCTCGGAGCAACCACTAGACGAGGATTTGTACGAAATTTCAGCGGAAACAGGTTTCTTCCATGGTAGCCTTTTTCAAATCATTAATTATCTCGTTCAACCGCATAATGATTTATGGCACAGATATATAAGTAATTGCACGTATAACTAAAGTTTTACAGTAATCCTTAAATATATCAGATTCTGAGATTATGCGGTGCAATATCTCAATAATGCAAGAATTAAAACTTTAGTCAAATTTTCTCGAAAGCGTTTTTCTGTGATTTAGGGATTTAACAGTATACATACATTTTCCATAACAATATAAAAATTTTCAAGCGATATTACAAAGTAATGAAATAAAAATTACTGAAATTGAAAGATGCTCGTGTTGGTGTCAATGACCACGAGTGACGAAACAATCTCACTGGTTATTTGTCATTTCTTGTACGTGTACGATATTTGTATTTACAATGCAACTGAAAATTTTTTTATCGGTCATTTCAATCGTTTTTTCCAAATTCATGCAATTTGTATTATAACTTAAGGTTCCGTTGGCGTATGATTACTTCTTAAGAGGTTATACTGGCTTTATTCTCTTAACAATATAATTTTACTTATCGTTTATCTAAACTACAATCATGACTCGTAAGATCTTTAACTATATGTGAATTCAATTAAACGTCTAATAACCACAGTCGGCCATCAGCTTTTGAGGGAATGGAATTTAGTTGCCCCTCGAAATCATCCGTTTTCTCCTTCACTAGACTGGTAGTTGAGGGTCGTTAACCATTTAGTATGGCGTACATGGTAATAAAGCAGCTTGAGAGTGTACGGTGCCAACTACCATAAGTGTGTTTGTTCAACATAAATCTTCCTCCATAAGAAATAGTTAATAATAGAAACAAATAGTGATTAGTTAAGTCAAGACCCGGAATAAACAGTAAAAAGATGACTAGATGAAGTGAATAGATCATCCACAACAATTCACATAATTTCATCTTTAGACCATAGAAATAATTGAATTTATAGGAAAAGTTTCCATTCCGTTGTTAACTTCATAAAAATTTGATACGGTTTCCACGTCGGATTTTTTTTTTTTAGATGTCAAAGACGGAAATACGTACAGAATCACATACAAATCCCAAAATCAACGAAGTTTCTACTGATTTGGTTAAAACTTAGTTTTTAGTGGTAAAACTATACCTAGAAGTAAGAGTATAATTAGATTATGATTAATAACGATTATCTTTTGGTTACAACCAAACAATCCTAGTTCAGGCGTGTGTAAATGAAAGTTATGTGACCGAAAACAATATCACTCAGTCATTGAAAAGCATAAATTTGCCACCCCGTGAAATACATGAACCGCAGAAAAAAAAAACTATTCAACTACTTTGCACATTAAGGATAATCCTCACTTCATGCACCAACCCATCACATGAAGCATAATTGACCAAACCCTCTAGCATCCCTACTCCTGAAGAACATGCAAATACTACTTAAACAATCTACCACAAACCAACGTCACATATACCCGGGAGAATCATGAAAAAATCTACACAGAATCCATTCTGAAATAACTGCTTGCCCATCCTTTACTACCAATGAGACAAGTAATGCTATTAAAACCTTAATGAACTCTTCTGTTACAAGCCTTGGAAACATATCAAATTTTCACATAAAACAGTTTGGCCTAACAGCAGTCCAACAAGTGCTTACAAGTGTCTTCAACTAGTCCTGACTACACACAAAATCCCTCACATCTGGAAAAGTTTCTAATATAGCACAAGTGTACAATCCCCTCTAAACCGCCTAAATTTTCCTTTCTCTTACCATCCTATATCTCTTTTGTCTTTAATACCCAAACTCTGTAAAACTGCTCCACAACAGAATCAAGCGAAAAATATTCCACTCCCACAAAATTGCATTGGACTCACTCATTCCACTGTCACACTGCACACAGATCTCACACAACACATTCTAGATAGCATAAACCAGAGTAAACGCCTCTTCTGCACAGTACTAGTGGCAACAGATATCAACAAAGCATTCGACATTGTCCCCTGACAACCCTGGTCCATAACTAAAAGCACCTCTCTCCCAATCCAATCTTGCTATATCTAACATTCCAACTGATGCAATACAGCTGCTTTTTTGGTATCTTTTCCTTCTCTGATTCCACTTGGGGTGGCTTTGTGTCTATTTCTCCTTCTCCAGAAGCTATGTTCTATCCTATACTGTAATACACCTACAGTCTTTCAAGAACTTTCCCAGCTTCAAGTGAATGAAGCATATGGTCCAGATTGCAAACCTCCTCAAGTCCTGAAAAAAGCATGCCTTTGAGCTAGTTGTGACCCTTGTCCAACCTACTTCTTCTCCGCCAAATAACTGTAACCTTTCCATCAATCGTCCTATTGCTTACACTTCTGCTATCATGTAAGTCTTTTCTCTTAAAGACTTGCTTTCTCATAAGAAAGGATACCATTCCCATTTCCTGATAACCAATGCAGCTTTTGTCGTGCAAAGGGCCACCAGCAATCTTTCCTATGTGACTCACCTCTGGTCCTTGTCTCTCAAGGATTTTGGAGATTCTGTTTTCATGGTCATCGACATTACAGCATTCAATAGAGTGTAGTATAAGTCATCACTTTCTACACTTTTTCCTTTGACTTTTCTGCTTCTCTCTGTTCTCTAATGAATAGTTTTCCCCCATACAGTTCATTGCACCAATAGTTGGTGGAGCGACTTCATTCTCTTATCCCATCAACACTGGTGTCTTTCAGGATTCTGTCCTGTCACCTGCTCTCTTTTCTTTGCTCCATAAATGATCCCTTCAGCCTCTACACCTATTCACTCATCTGGTGATGATTCCAGACTACACACCTCAACTCACTTTCCCTCCCCTCTTCACTCTATACTCGTTCTCTTTATGAACATTGAAAAATCACATCTCTTAATTCAGACCTGTGCAGGAAGGGGGAAGCAGTAACCTACATAAGCTCAACATTGAGAAAATGCAATTTTAACAATCTCTTATGTATCACTCATTTTCCTTTGTTCACCTTCAAACTACGGTTTAACCCTGCAATAATATAAACATGTTTTGGAAACCACATCCACCTGGAAACCTACATAATCAACATCACAAATCTGCTTCCCAAAAGCTGGAAATGTTGTATAGGTGTAGTCATTTTTTATCTTGAGGGCGACTATTTCATATCTGTAGGGGGTCTAATTTGCCCCAGCATGGGGTACTGCTGGAGAGTTTCTTTCTCCAACTCTGTAAACCAGACAGGAATCATAATTCTTGTCTCGTAATTCTCTAGGCAATTCCTGATGATGTTTTTGAAGAATTTATAAAGCCTAAAACCTGATGGTTATTCATTGCTTTTAAGCATCATAAAGATATCTAAAAACTTAAAACTTTTCACATGAAATTGTCTTTTGGGTTTCTTAACAAATTCATCAGTCTATTTGCATGAAATATTTTGTTTCAGTGACCATGGGAATAGTACGACCAATTTTCAATCAACAGATATATGTCTCAAAATGACAATTTCAGTTGAAAGGGAAAGATTATACTTTGGTGCCTTTCTTAATCTCCCGTAGTTTATAATTCTTTTGGACTTCTACATCACATCTCACTTGACATTTACACTTTTCAAATAACCAATCTGCCCATGAAATAATTATAACTCTCATATATAGATTACTAGGTATAGCTGCTTTATCCTCAGCTCCACTATTCAATTAACACTGATACCAACATGTCCATGATGCCAGGGGAATTCTACCCCCTATTTGCAGAGTGAATTCTCACAGTCCAGTCTTACACTTTTTGAACTAAGGGATTTATTGGAGCATAGTCTAATATAGCTTGGAGTGGATGCTGGAAAGTGAAGTAGGTTTTGCATTTCTCTTTTGGGACTGTTCAGCTAACTTAGGTGTAACCAAAAAACCATAGAGTTTTGCAGCAAACAGGTTCTTCATTAACAACAGCATAAACTTCATCACATTTTGCGCCATCAGTAAATATCTTTATTTCGTTTGCATGTATTGTATAATGCAGAAGAAAATTACTTTTCATTATTACATACACATTGTTGGTTTTGGGTGTTTGCATCCAGTCCCTGCAAGTTAATCTCAGGAACCTACCAAGCAAAATCTATTTCGTTTTGGCGGATCTGAAAGCTCCTGTGTATATTCTAATACCAAGATTATGGAAAATAATCATTTTCTAGATATCATCAATGATCGATGAATACATCTGGCAGTCATAATCCAGTTTCTATCTACACAGCATAATTTTCCTATCTGCTCCCCTGGAGTAGTGAGACATTACATTAATCATGTTTAGAAATCTTATTCTACTTGAAGGGTTTTTATTGTGAGGGTCCCATGTCAATATTCAATCAGAAGTCATGCCTTAAAATCTTGTCTCCTCTTTTTATGTAACAAAAATTCATTTCCATAACACATTGGAACTGCTGATCTTTTGGTTAACTTGCAAAATGTGTAGCTTAGTCTTTTGTTCTCAGAAATTAAAACTAAGTCATCAAAAGCATTTTACTGCAACATCAGATGTATGATAGATAGCCACATAAATAATTTAGCACCTTCAGGACTAGTGTCTATAAAACCATTAATGAAAACAATGAAGCAGGTAACACTTAACATGCTGCCCTGTATCAACTGTTCCTCTTGTGGAAATTCTTTCAAATAATGACTACCATCCCTCACCTACAATATTCTTTTAAAACGTTAAATAAACCATCATAGTCAGCTTCAAAAGCCAATGTTGTGGTTTTGCCAAGTCAAACCATATCTCCATTTCAAAGGCTCTCTCTAAATCAAAGAATACTGCTATTGTATCAAGATGATCAGCAAATCCTCTGAATGTAATTTGGTATTCAAAGGATCTAAGGTAGAATGAAATTGTTTAAAACCATATTGAAATGGTATCTGGTTTTAAAATGACTGTTGTTTGCTTATGACACGACACAACACTGGAGGTGATTCGAGTGAGGAACTGCAGAAAGTGGTGTCTGAGTTTGGAAGTGTGGGAAAGGAGAGAGTTGAAAGTAAAAGTCAATAAAAGCAAGGCTATTAGGAATAGTAGTAGAGCTTGATAGTTAGTATCGAGTGTAAGATGAAAGTAAAGGAGTGTTTTAGATAACTGAGTGGATATGACAGCAAATGCAACAATGTGAGCTGAAGCAAGTTATTGGTTGGATAAGGTGGTAAAGGACTTGGGAGAAATTGAGGAATGTGTGAAAATAGTAGTCACTATCTGGGAAGGAAATGATGAGCATATCTGAAGATACAGTATTCCGAACCGTGTTGTATGGATGAAAGGCATGGGCATGAAATGAGGATGTGTGGAGGGGTCATTGAAGGTATTGGAAATGAAATGTTTGAGGACAATACATGGTGTGAGGAGGGTTGATCCAATAGGAATTAATGGGAGGGTAAGATAAAGATGTGGTAATAAGAAGATTATGGTTGAGAGGGCAGAAGAGCATGTGCTGAAATGGTTACATAAGGAGACGAGTGAGGAGAGATGGACAGCGAGGATATATATTTATGTCAAAAGTGGAGAGGACAGGAACAAAGGGGTAGACTGAATTGAACATGGAAAGATTGAGTTAAAAATGTTTTGAGTGCCTGGGGCCAGAACGTGGGATCAAGTGAACCGTCATGTGGCATACAAGGGGTGATGTGCTGTCAACAGACTAAACCAGAGGATGTGAAACTATGGTAAAGTCTGGAAAGCCTGGTTGTGGACTGGAGTATCTGGTTTCAGTGCATTACACAGGACAGCTTGAGAATGAATGTCAGTGACTGAAACCCATTTCTTTGATAGTTCCTGGCGCTACCTTGCTAATGTGGGAAATGGAAAACAAGTATGAAAATAAAAGTCCATTATGTAAAATAGGATTTAATGAAACAATACATTAATTTTATATATAATAAAACTATTTACAATTTACACTGCAATCAAAATACACAGTATTTTTTGGCCTGACAATCATATTCTTGTTACATATATACAATACGGTTCCAAAAATGCTATCAATCTGTATTACACTCCTTGTATCTGCTGCAATACTGGATTGCAATCAATAATTCAATGAAAGATTTGCCATTAACCAAAATCCTAATAATAAAAGAATAGATTTACAACTGAAGTCCCGGAATTAATTAGCAATACTAAGATATTTAAGCACCCCTATTACTTTCCAGTTTGTCATAATGTTCACGAACCAAGCGCTGGTACTTCGTAAGGACTGGTCGATAGTAGTATGCCTGAGAATCTCCACGCTCAGCCATCACCTTACGAACCTTAGTCTCAAGCAACCTTGGGGTAAAAAGTATCAATGCTTTAGAGAAAAATCATAGCACAATTTCATAAATTCATCTTCCTATAAACTCCTGATGTAATTAACAAACATATCCTTCTATAGGTTCTTTAAACAATAAAATCATATCTATTTGTAAAACAAAATGTTTGTTTACTTGTTCTCGGTCCTGTCACCAAATTATTTTAAAACGAACTGTCAAGTTTAAGGAAACCACTCTCATTTCTGAGTAAGGTGTGAATTTCCAGTGATACCTGAAAAAGAATAATCTCAAAAGAGGAAATACTTTTCAACAAGGGTTCACAAATAGAAAAAAAAAAAAAATGTTGGAGAGAGCAGCAATTTTGTACAAGCAAATTATTATCATAACCCCTACACTCCTCCAGGGGTTTCTGCAGCTTTAAGGATACACTACCATCAGTAGCAAGGAAACTATATATTCCTTTGGAATGAAAACTTCTTTGACAAGATTGTCTTCCAATGATAGAACCTTACCAAAGGTGACTTTTCACTTACAGCATAACCACAGACAACCAGAGTCTGGTAATGCCTGTGAATTACTTAATCATTTCAAAACTGAACCAATATTTTCCAGGTGAACTACATATCTTGCAAACAAAATCAATGAAAATCAATTCATCATAAATTCAATGAAATACTTGTCATAAATTTCATGTATTTGCAGCATAAACATAACTGTAAAATACGGAACAATTAATCAAAGACGATGTTATACAGTACGGAAATATATTTTTCTATGGTGTCTCCTACATGCCCCCGATTGTTGAAGCGAGGAGCAAGTTAATTCAAATTTGTCATGTAACATAATATGATAACCTATGAAATCACTGCACACAAGCTGACACATGTCTCCATGCACTATCTATAAATTCATTATCAATTTCAATTATCTTTCTACCAGTTTTATGCATTTTGTTCTAATGTAAGAATGAAGATGGCTACCAACAGACACAGTGTACTTGCAAGCAAAGCTTGTTGCACATGAAGACAAACTTTACTATTTAATATATGACACTGAATAATACAATTTGGAAGACAGAGTGATTTCCAAATGCAGTACAGCTATATAGGTCACATTAGAATCCATTACAGATTAAAAAACTCCTTGAGTTAAAATCAAAGGGAATCAGGAAGTCATCCAATGAATAAAAATGTACAGACCTTAGAAAATGGTTAACCTTACCAGCTTCATGAAATATAAAACACCCAAAAAAAATATAAAAAAAAAAATTACATTCAATCAGTAATATGACAAGTGTAAGCTGAGAATGATATACCAGAATAAAAGGTTTTAAATGACCTTAATAACTTTAGCTTTCATTCTCTGTCATTCGGATGCTTCTTGCTAAATGCAACTGCATCAAACCTGGTAAGGAAGTAAAATTTCCCTTTCAGAGATTAGAGGGGTCAACAGGGTAGCCTCTTTCATGAATACTTTTCATATTTTTCTGAACAATAACGACTTGAACTGGCTATCTAGTTTAGGTTTTGACTTAAACTCTTTATATAATAATGTAAATAAAGATATACCCCTGGTTGGAGGCTTATGGGACCCTAATCACCTAATATGCATGAAAAAGACTCAATCAATATACTGTTACATGGAGAGAAAATAGTGGATGTGAGCAAATGAGGCTGTTGCACTTCTGTTCCTAACACCTTGCTAAGGGAAAAATGGGAGACAATCACTAAAGAATGGTGAATTTTGAAGGATGACTACTTTTCTCCAGGGCAGTGTCCTGCAAAATTAGAAAATATCCTGATATATACATAGCTATATCTTTTGCATCATATATATCAAGCCCTATTTATCTATACTTAACTAAAGTGAGCATGCAACTTCCTATACTTTCTTCTTTACCTCTCACTTTATTTTCAGGCTCACAATCATAGCAGCACTAATTTCTCTTCATATAACATTTAATCTCATCCTCCTGTCATTTAAACATTTAACTTTCACTATTCTTTTTATCAAAATAGTAAAAATCAAGTTTCAGATCAAATTTTCATAACTCCACCTTTATACCTATCTGATCTCATATATCCTTCACAGCCCTTGTGACAAAGGCTGCAAATGCCTATAATCATCATGCTTTCCACCAACCAATAAACAACCTTACCAGTAGCTCACTCTGCTTGCACTACACTTTCTGCATCGGCCACTTTTTCCATGCAACTATTATAATCATCTAATTGTTTGGTCATAATACAGTTGGTATGGTCACTAAATGGCAGTACCATATACAATGTTAAAATATTTATACTTTCATATGTGCTACTATAGATACCCACAAAAATATCTCACAACCATATTACATTCAGAGTCCATGAACTAACTTACTTCATCTGTTTTATTTCATTTTCCTCATACATAAAGTGAAGGTATTTTTCGTAGTCCTGTTGATGACTAGTGCACAGATACTTCGCCAAGAATCGGGAGATTGGGTGCTGTAAAAACAAAATAAATACATGATTAACTGATTCTTTTTCCTTTTTTCGGGGAGAACATCTACAGAAAAATTAAAGCAAAGGTTTCATTAAAATGTTACTCTATTCGTTGCATGTCTGCATGTCTACAGCCAGTCATCTCAACTCAAATAATCATCCTTCTCTCTTTAAGAGTATGGCACATAATTTTCACATGTCTTGGAACATAGTATACATGGTAAAATATTATACATTATATAAGTGTCTGAGGTAGAGGGAATAAGGAGAAGCAGGAGACCAGACTGGAGGAGGAAGGACAGAGTGTAAAAGATTTTGAGCGACTGGGGCCTGAACATGCAGCAGAGTGAAAGGCGTGCACGGAATAGAGTGAATTGAAACGATGTGGTATACTGGGGTCAACGTGCTGTCAATGGACTGAACCAGGGCACGTGAAACGTCTGGGGTAAACCATGGAAACGTCTGTAGGACTTATATGTTGATAAGGAGCTGTGGTTTCAGTGCATTATACATAACAGCTAGAGATTGAGTGTGAGCAAATGTGGCCATTTCATCTGTCTCGTGGCGCTACCTCACTGATGCAGGGGGTGGAGATGCTATTTCCTGTGGGGCAGGGTGGCATCAGGAATGGATGGGGGTGAGCAAGTATGAATATGTACATGTGTATATGTGTACATGCATGTGTATGTATATGTATGTATATATGTATATGTTGGTATGTATATGTATGTATTGTGCATGTATGTGTATGCATGTTTATATGTGTATGTGAGTGAAAGGATCTTTCTTCGTCTGTTTCCTGGCGCTACCTTGCTGACGCGGTTCTACCAGTTCTTTGATTTACTGATGTTTAGTTGAGCTTCTCGCCAAAATCGATCAAACACTTGCAAGTAGTCATGAAAATCTGTGCCCAGGGAGACGGCGGTGTGTGTAGGCTGTAAGTGTGTCTGGCTTCCATTAAACTAGTGTATCGTCTGCACTGTGTGTGTGGGTGTGTGTTTGGGGTAATGACTGCCACAGCCCCACCAGTAATGGACCTCACTAGCAAGCCTTTGGTCATGATATAATCGCCCTAAATGGTGATTGATGCTTCTTGTTAGTGACCGACAACATTGTTGGGTGTGGCTGGTGACCTGATCTATTGGATTATAGGTTGTTAAGGCAGTTACGTAGTTACCTTATGTATGGCTTGGTACTCAAACCCGTTGGATTCTAATCCTGGTGACTTAATGTATGGCCTGGTGACCTAACCTTTTGGATTAAAGGTTATTACTGGGAGACCTTATGGTGTGATGGTTCGATAGCTCAAAGGATATTACAGGGATTGGCCTGGTGACCTTATGTGTGGTGCAGTGACCTGATCCGTTGGATGTAGATATTACTGGGAGACCTTATGCTGTGATGACCTGAATTGTTGGCCTAAAGGATATCACCGGGATTGGCCTGGTGACCTTATGTATGGTTGAGCGACCAGACTTTCTGGCTTAAAGGCTATTATTGGAAGTGGTCTGGTGTCTTTATGTATGGCGAGGTGACCTGAACTGTTAGCTGAAAGGATACTTCTGAGAGTGGCCTGGTGAACTTATGTACGACCTGGTGACTTGACTTAAAGGATATTACCCTGAGTGGCCTAGTGACCGTCTGTTTGTCCTGGTTACATGACCCGTTCGTTTAAAGGATATCACCGGGGCTGGCCTGGTGACATGATTTGCTGGCTTAAAGGATGTTACTTCGAGTGGCCTGGTGATCTGACATGAAAGTGGTTTGGTGACCCTATGGATGGCCTGGTAACCTGACCCGTTGTGCTTAAAGGATATTACTTGGAGTGGCTTCGTGACTTTATAAATGATGAGTGTGTTGGTAGACTGGTAACTTTACATACGGCCGTAGTTGCAACGCGTGAGCGTAGCCCAAATACTTACATACTGGTGTTAGTGATACTTGTGGGCGTAGAAAAGTCATTGTTACTTTCTCTTATATATAGAGATGGTAACGTGACGTCAGTAGTAGTGTCATGTTACTCTTCTATAAGGACGGAGAACAAAACAGCAACATAACAGTCCATACTTCTGACTTTCGATGACTTTAGTGTTATTCGTGGCATTTGGCGTTGTTCTCTCTGTAAAATTTCTTTCATTTAAGATTTTCAATATGGTGAACAGCCGTATCGTTGTCGGATGTGAGGATCAGCAAACTATGAATTCAGATTTTAGATTCAGTCGTCACCCCACCCCAAGAAGACTTTGGTTGGCAGTCATCAATCGAAAAGATTTTTAACCTGGTTGAGACAATGAAGTAAGAGTTGACGGAATTCGTTGTATCAATAACAAGTACTTACTTTGTTTAGTATTTTAGTTTCCGATTCAGGCTGTATGTTGAAGTATTTGTGAATCTGCTTCTCAGGCGTATGCCTAGGACCTAACGCAAATAACGCTGCACTGTTTATAGGTATTGGTGAGGATTGGTGAATAGACGGCTGTACCGTAGCCCACCGAGTCAAATGACGATTTGTGAAAACGCAGAGCAACATATATAGAAATAGTTTACAAGTAAGAAAAAAGAAATTTGAAAACTCACTTGTATGCTTCAAGGTACTTGAATATTTTCAATTCTGAATCAAATAAGGATAAATAGATATTTCCAAAAGACTCATCTGGCCAGGAATTGTGGCAGTCAGAGGAAACATCCGTCAAAAAATAAGAATCTGGTAGGCTTCTTGATCGCTTGAAATAAGTTTCTTTTTCGTTGTATCTTTTTTGAAGCCACAAAATCCAAAGATTTATGAATTGACATATTCACAACTGATTCAGCGGCCATGATATTTGTTTCGCCCACCAGGATTTTGCGCACTGTATCAAAGGATTACCTGTACCAAATTATGTTTCTTTCGTTTTCATTCAACCGAGAGATCAAGAACGTTTACTTAAAATTCCCCCACGCGATTTTTTATCAATTGAATGTCCAGCCTCCCTTCTCTGATTGAATTATGCACAAGACAATTAACACCGAAAATTTTTCAACGCGACCCAGCTATTATCTAGGGGAAAAAAAATCACAGAAAAATATATGTAATTAATTTCAAGTCGACCCTCTTGACTTGGCATCTGTGAAGATTCTCTCTATTTTGGACCTGTGTTGACAACTTGGAGAAACTGGTTGAACCGTCTTTCCTATCAGTTTTGATCTCCACACGCGAACGATTAATCCATAACAAAACTATTCCTGTTCTGTTTAAAGGCTCACGGTATATCATGTGTCCTTATCCAAGCGTTTGAAAATTCAACACTAGTGTCTCTGTGGAGCATAATGTAATATAACAAAAGACTTATGAATTTGATGATCCTACTTTCAAACACTCGATCAACGGGTTTCATTTATGTATGTAAGTTAATACGAAGAGTCTTGGATATACCCGGTCAGACGGAACATTCTACCATTAGCAAATTGAATAAAGGGTCAACGATCGACATATTTAGATTAATATGTATGACAAAATCAAATGAGGGGTTGTTTAGGAAGATTAAGATTCAAAAACTAAACGATCAATGCTCTGTGATTAATATCGAGTAACACTCGTGTTTACTTAGTCAAGTCCAAAGAAACATACGCTCCACGTTTTAGTTCAGCATGACAATAGTGTTGATGGAATCGAGTATTGTTTGTTCTGCTCCCCAGGGTAATGTATCACAATCATCAGGTAACATCATATTAATATTCAGTCTGATTAGCTGATGTTCAAATCAATGCACTTAACGGATCAAAATGTCCTGACGAGTTAACTTTGTAAACCTTCGTCGACAGAAACATATGAACTGAAAGGACATTGTCAGAAAACTAGGTAGATGGTAAACGGCCTCCACTGGCGCCCCATGTAACTAGTTATTCAGTGTTGAAGAGCTGTCCACGGGATCCATGAGGGAGGCGAGAATATGGAGAAGTTAGTATTATGAAGAAGTTGATGCACCTGTGTCACTAGAATAATCTGTTTCAGGTGAAATTTACTTCCATCAGGTTCTGATATAGTTTACCGTTCTATTATATATTGAAAAAGGTGTTCGTCTTGTTCTTTTCTTCGATATAATGACCAAAGAATACGGATCGAAAATTCTGATTGAGTTGATAAGGGTATATGTGTCAACCTGGGAGATAAGAGCAGTGAGACTGTTCAGTGGATTATCATATTCTCATATCCCGATATTAAACACCCTGCGACCCGCTCTCACTTTACCGCCAGAGAAAAGAATCATATCCAAAATGAATCGTAATTTGTCCAATACCATTTCAGCAAAACCACTGCAGTTCTCTCATACTCCTCTTAGTACCATACGTGTTTCTAACCCTATTGAGAGTCCTTTATGTTTCCCCTAAAGCGTGAGTCTAGCAATAGATTAGGGACGATGTCGATTGTAAGAACCCTATCACAAACAGATTCCTGCAGCCTTTTTCCCGTTTAGCAATATTCATATCGAAGCCTAATCCCTTGTGTCCCATCTTCATTTCTTTACATTTACTCAGGTTGATTTTCAAGCATGTATCACACCAACTTTCAAAATTTGCTCAGCCCCCTTATAAGTTTATGCAGCCCACCTGGCTTTTCATATCCCTCGTGATTTTGGCATCAGCCGCAAAAATTCATTTAGGAGTCCAATCCTTCTGGTAAGTCATTCACATCAGTCATGAGGAGATATAGTCACAGAACAGGACCTTACGAAGGATCCTCATACATGCGCCCTTTCGTTTCCCTCCACTAACATAATCTTACATCCATCTTCTCTTACTCTTGCCTAAGAATCCCATTCTTTACCAACCTCTCAAGTGGAATAATGGCAAATATTTCCTGGCACTCTGGATATAAACAATCTTCTGATCCTTCCCTTTTGTCTAAATCGGAGCTCACTCTCATGGAAGTAAAAGGTTCTTTATAAAGGACATCATTTTTCCCTGAAACCGTGTTATGTCTCATCTAAGTAGCTTCTCCTCTGTAGGAAGGTATTCATTTCCATTCTGATTATCATTTCCAGTTCTTTACAGATCATGCTCGTCAGGGAGACCAGTCTGTCGCTCAGCACATTCTTCTGGTCTCTTTTCTTGAAGAATTTTGTCCACTTCCACTTCCTTCCAACACCATCATTCTCCTAAAATATCTTGAAAAACCTTTCATGTGGTTCATCGTGTGTACGTATCTGCAGAACGCATGAAGGGATTTCACTGAGAGCCTTTAGTGTTCTGAAGTTTCTTATCGATATTCTAATGTTTTCAAAGACCTCCTCTTTATTCCATCTCACTGAGGTTGGGGCTTTAGTGTCTTTAAATGTGAACACATTTGAACTTGTGATCGAGTTCCTTTGGCTAACCTTACATTTTCCTCTACAACTGTTACCTCAAAATTCCTTAGCCATCAGCTGCTCTTTCATTAGTAATTGAATCCTGATGAAATTATAGGAAAAAACCTTGGATTGTGTTCTACTTTGTCCATGAAATTCTTTCCAATGGGTCTCTCTTCCTCCTCTCTTTTCTTGCTATACTCGCTCCTTGCCTTCTCATAGTTAACAAATGCTGGCTCCCAGGGGATCTACCTACATCTCCATTCTAAGACGTCGCTAAACTTTTTTGTATTTGACAGCTTTTACTGAACCACGACCATCTTTTTCTGTTTACCTCCGCTTTGCTTTTAAGGCTAAAAGCAACCCACAATCCTAATCGTTCACTGTAAATATCAAGAAAATTCCATCATATTGCCCAGGTTCCTGGTTACTGAACTCTATATCCCAGTTTCTGTTAGCATAGCAATTATCAATCTATGTATATTCGACAATTTTATTTCCTCTTTGAATACAGTTTGAAAACTGCTCTGTATTTTTTTTACGCCCTCATTCACCACATAATCAATCTCGCTCATTACATAATCACTTTTTCTATCTGATATAGGTCGCATATTTCCGTGCTGCTGTATGCGAATATGAGATCTGTTAATGATGATGTATTGATTCGTCTGAACCAATAGTGTTTATTGACATGCTGGTACGGGAGACTCGCCTGTATACGCTTTTTGCACTTGTACGTCCATGACTGTCTGTTCCCACGAGAATCCACGTTACCACACTTCATCTGTGTGCACTTAAGATCTCTTATTGTTAGTTCTATACTATACCTGAGAAGTGCTTGTTCCACTGCCTCATGTACCATCCTGATCGTGCCTATAATTGTAACGTTCCATATTTGTTCTGGTTCTTGAACTCCCATGAACACACATCAACCTACACACACACACACACACACACACACACACACACACATATGCATTCAGAGCAGAAATGCACACGCATTATCATCAACAACCACTGTTTTCGGGCCAAAAGAAGATGGTAAACAGGGAAGAAACAAATTAAGCCACACGGTAATGGAAAGGAACACGGACAAAAGAACTGGAGGGGCAAAAAGTGGGATGGGAGGTGGCTTAAGGAGGAGGAACGGGATGGAAGGACACATGCCATCAGCAGTAAAGTGGTGCCACGCTCGCCAGGAAATTGCATTCCCTCTAAACCACCAATGCTGGCAATTACATTTATTTGATGGTGATCCCTGTGTAAATGTCCCCACAGCCGTGCAGCGGACGAGGATCTATCTGTCTGGTGAGTTCGGTTGTCTCTAGCAGCAGGGTGATCTCGGTCACGAAGCAGGGATCACCAGGTCGTCACTGGCACTCAATGCGTGGTGATGATACTCACTCCGATGCCTCAGCCCCAGTGGAGAAGCTGATAAGAGTCAATCAGATGTCTTCATTTCAGTGAGTCATGTTCCAGTCATTGATAAATGGCTCCACGCGCTGTTGACTGGTTACCAAAATGCTCTTTTTCTCAAAAAATACGGAGGGTAACTGTCATCGTAGGTCGAACTCGGGTCGTTTCCCTCGAGGTGCTGCAAGTCCCATCTTGCCGCTACATACAACCTTAACTTGTTCATGTACAACAAGTTGCCCTGAAGATGTCTGAAGAAATAGACGAGAGACTGGTGTCTCTGCCTTTCAGTTCCATGTGAGTTTATTGAACTTATCCTCCACTGTACTTTTATGACTGTTTTGATATATACATACATTCCACAAAAACTCACTATTCGGAGAGTAAAAAACAGAAAAACAGGAGTTCTGTATAATTTCGGTCTACATCCTGA
>JAYMFT010413946.1:0-18058 GCA_038088735.1 Panulirus argus | reverse complement strand
TTCAGTTCCCTTAGTTCCATCTGCTACCATTTCTACTCCCAAGTCTATAAACCACTCCACTTCCTCTAGATTCTCATCACACGCCTCACGTTCCTTTACCCCCTCATCACACGCCCCACGTTCCTCAACACCCTCATCACACGCCTCACGTTCGTCAACACCCTCAGCACACACATCACGTTCCACAACTCCCTCATCACACGCCCTACGTTCGTCAAGACCCTCATCATACCTCCCACGTTCCTCAGCACCCTCATCACACGCCCCACGTTCCTCAACACCCTCCTCACACGCCTCACGTTCCTTACCACCCTCATCACACACCCCACGTTCCTCAACACCATCATATGCCACATGTTCCTCAACACCCCCATCACACTCCCCACGTTCCTCAACCTCCTCATCACACGCTACACGTTCCTCAACACCCTCATCCCGCCCACGTTCCTCAACACCATCCCGCCTCACGTTCCTCACCCTTATCACACGCTTCATGTTATTCATCACCCTCATCACACGCCCAAGTTCCTCATCATCATCACGTTCCTCAACACCCTCATCGAGTCTACGTTCCTCAAAACCCTCATTACGTCCCACGTTCCTCAGCACTCATCACAAGCCACACGTTCTTCAACCCTCTCATCACACGCCTCACGTTCCTTAACACCCTCATCACGTGCTTGACGTTCCTCAGCACCCTCAACACTACGCTTCACGGTCTTCAGTCCCCTCATCACGCCCCACGTTCCTCAACACCCTCATCACGCCCCACGTTCCACAACACCCTAATCACCCCCACGTTTCTCAACCCCATCATCAAACGTCCCACGTTCACTAACACCCTCATCACCTTCACGCTCCACGTTCTTTCAACACCCTCATCATGCTCCACGTTCCTTAACACCCTCATCACAGGCCATACGTTCCTTAACACGCTCATCGCGCCCCACGTCCCTCGATACCCTCATCACGCGCCCTACGTTCCTCCACTCTTGTCACGCCTCACGTTCCTTAACTCCCTCATCACACGCCCCACGTTCCTCAACACCCTCATAACACCCCCACGTTCCTCAGCACCCTCATCACGCCCCACGTTCCTCCTCAACCTCCTCATCACACGTCCCACATTTCTCAACCCCCTCATTACAGGCCTCACGTTCCTCAATCCCTCCTCACGCCCCACGTTCTTCAACACCCTCATTACAAGCTCCACGTTCCTCAACCCCCTTATTACACCCCACGTTCCTCAATCCCCTTATCACACGCCGCACGGTCCTCAACACCCCTATCACACGCCCCACGTTCTTCAACCTCCTCATCACGCCTCACGTTCCTTAACACCCCTATCACACGCCACACATTCCTCAACCTCTTTATCACGCTCCACGTTCCCCAACCCCCTCATCACACGCCCCACGTTCCTCGACCTCTTCATCACGCCCCACGTTCCTTAGTCCCTCATCACACGCCCCACGTTCCTCACCACCCTCCACACGCCCCACGTTCCTTAACTCTCATCACACATCCCACGTTCCTCAACCCCCTTTCCACACGCCCCGCGTTCCTGAACACCCTCATCACACGCCCCACGTTCCTCAACCCCCTCATCACGCCCCACGTTCCTCAACCCCCTCATCACACGCCCCACCCTCCTCAACACCCTCATCACACGCCCCACCTTCCTCAATCTCCTCATCACGCCCCACGTTCCTCAACCCCTTCGTCACACGCCACACCTTCCTCAACACCCTCACCACACACCCCACCTTCCTCAACCTTCTCATCATGCCCCACGTTTCTCAACCCCCTCGTCATACGCCCTACGTTCCTCATCGTACTTCTAAGATGGCTTCATGCTTTTCCCACTCCACGTTTCTATCTTACTCATAAACCTTGTGGTCCATCTCATTTTTGTCTTCCCCACATTCCTGACCATCCCTCTCATAGGGCTTCACATTCCTCATGATCCTCCTCACCGCCTGAGGTTCCCCACTATCCTTTTCATACGCCCAACGTTTCTAACCATCCTCACATGGCCTTACGTTCCTCACCATCTTTCTCATGTAGTACCACCTTCCACACCAGCCTCCTAGCACGCCCCACGTTCCTCATCATCCTCACGTGCTCTGTGTCCCTCTTCGTCGAGGCCTCCCTCATCACGTGCCGCACTGGACGGTACATTGAGCCTGCCTTGGGTGCCACCTGGACCATGTAAATAAAGTAATTACCAGAGGCCCCTTTTTCAATGTCTTCACTTCTAGTTTATGATCTCATTTCACTTTATATGGACTTTCCTTGACTTTGATTATGGTTTAAGGTAGTACTACAACCCATATGTTTAAATATTTTCATGAATTTTACCAAGATTTGTTTCAAACAACTTTTTCAGAGAAACATTTTTAAATATTAATATTGCTCTCAGGAGTAGTTGCCTCTCCCTGAAAAATCCTAAGACACTCATTTGATTTTTAAGGACTGCATGTCAAGTATGCCTATATAAAAAAATTTCCCCCTTTTTGGTGGAAAATGCCGTTAAAACTGTGTAGTCAAGGAAGGTAACTTGTACCAGATTATCCTTTGAAGACTTTAAAGTAGTTCCCCATTATTGGAAATCGAGTATTCGTTTTCTTTTACTGGCTCAGATGTAGAAATTGTTTTGGGTTCCTGTGCTAACAATTGCCCCGTTGTAAGGTCAGTACCATTATTGTACCCTTAATGTGAGGCTTTGTTTTTAAGTTTTATTAGTATTTAAGAATTAACCTTATTCCCTCCAGTGTATATGGAGCGGATACTATAATAAAATCTGATAATGTATATGAAGATCAATAAAGGATTGCAAAGCGACAGCAATTTATTATCCCAATAAACAGAACATTAAACTAACATTGTTCTCTAGACATTGATTTGATAAACAGGGTTATAATCTCATGCGATGTCGATTTCCTCATACGGTTAGGATCCATTGCTGCTTAGGCTCGATATATATATATATATATATATATATATATATATATATATATATATATATATATATATATATATATATCATCATTAGTACCAAACACAGGATCGGTTGGGGGGTGGGGATGGCATATTGTCATTATTCAGTATTGCCGGATGACACAGCAGCAGCCGAACTACATAAACCCCCATGAATGTGGTCATTGTATATTCATTTCAGTTTAAGTAATGACTGAGTACGAGAACCTTGCTCTAGAGTGCTAGTAAAACGAGAACCGTACACTAGAGTTCTAGTAATACGAGAACCGTACTTTATAGTACTAGTAATACGAGAACCTTGCCCTAGAGTACTAGAAATATGAGAACCGTGCACTAGAGTACTAGTAATACAAGAACTTTGCTCTAGAGTACTTGTAATACAAAATCCGTGCTCTCTAGTATTAGTAATACGAGAACCTTGCCCTGGAGTACTAGTAATACGAATTCCATGCACAAGAGTACTAGTAATACGAGAAACGTACTTTATAGTACTAGTAATACGAGAACCTTGCCCTAGAGTACTAGTAATACGAGAACCTTGCCCTAGAGTACTAGAAATACGAGAATACTAGAAATACGAGAACCGTGCACTAGAGTACTAGTAATACGAAAACTTCGCCCTAGAGTACTAGTAATACGAGATCCTAGCTCTATAGCACTAATGATACGAGAACGTTGCCCCAGAGTACTAGTAATACGAGAACCATGCACTAGAGTATTAGTAATACGAGAACCTTGCCCTAGAGTGCTGGTAATACGAGAACCTAGCCGTAGAGTACTAGTGATACGAGAACCTTGCACTAGAGTACTAGTAATACGAGCACCTTTTCCTAGAGTACTAGTAATACCAGAACCTTTCCTTAGAGTACTAGTGACACGAGAACCTTGCACCAGATTATTATTAGTAATACGAGAACCGTGCATTAGAGTACTGGTATGGGAAAACCTTTCCTTAGAGTACTAATACGAGAACCTTGCACCAGAGTACTAATAATACGAGAACCTTACTGTAGAGTACTAGTAATACGAGAACCTTGCACTAGAGTACTAGTAATACGAGAACCGTGCACTAGAGTACTGGTATGCGAGAACCTTCCCATAGAGTACTAGTAATACGTGAACCTTGCCGTAGAGTACTAGTTATACGAGAACTTTGCACCAAAGTACTAGTAATGTGAGAACCTTGCCCTAGAGTGCTAGTAATACGAGAACCGTGCTCTATAGTACTAGTGATACGAGAACCTTTCCCTTAAGTACTAGTAATACGAGAACCTTACATTAGGGTATTAGTAATGGAAGAACCTTGCTCTAGAATACTAGTAATACGAGAACCTTTCCCTAGAGTACTAGTAATACGAGTACCTTTCCCAAGAGTATTAGTAATACGAGAACATTTCCCGAGAGTACTAATAATACGATAATACGAGAACCTTTCCCTAGAGTACTAGTAATACGAGAACCTTTCCCTAGAGTACTAGTAATACGAGAACCGTGCACTAGAGTACTAGTAATACGAGAACCGTGCATTAGAGTACTAGTAATACGAGAACCGTACTTTATAGTACTAGTAGTACGAGATCCTTGCTGTAGAGTACTAGGAATATGAGAACCGTGCACTAGAGTACTAGTAATACGAGAACCTTTCACTAGAATACTAGTAATACGAGAACCGTGCCCTAGAGTACTAGTAGTACGAGAACCTTGCCTTAGAGTATTAGTAATACGAGAACCTTTCCGTAGAGTACTAGTAATACGAGAACCTTTCACTAGATTACTAGTAATACGAGAACCGTGCCCTAGAGTACTAGTAATGCTCAAGTTTGGACGATTGCACAAATAGGTATGTGTGAACGGGTGTTGGGGCCTCTAAGCTAGGCTGACCAAGATAGACTGGTAGACTCGCATCGCCCTGCATTGGTTGCATGAAGACTGAGGCTGACGAGTTGCCGTGGGACATCGCTAAAGTGACGCGACACAACTGAGAGCACATCAGACCACCTTGGTGTATCGGTTAGCATTCCTGACCGTGACTCCCAGGGTCGAATCCTGGTTGCGGCAGTCGGTCCACAGTCAACCCAGCTGCTCATCCTCTCTTAGGGGGGGTTCGATAAAATGGGTACCTAACTCAGCTTAGATTATATATATATATATATATATATATATATATACAGGGGTTCTGTTGGCCTTCCGTCTCGGCTAACATAAACGGGTGGGAATTGACTTGGATCTGTCGTTAGCTGCAATTAATGAACACTAACGTTTATTAGAGACAACACGTAGTGAATTATTGCTATAGTTACATTTCATGTGCTTTCCTGCTTATTGATATGCTGCAGATCACTACCAAACCGAGGTTTGGAGCAGATGCCTTGAGTATAACCGTAAATTGCAGCATACCCGAGTATGATGACCCTATCTTTCCTCGCTAGATGCACCGTTTCCTCTCGGTCCGTCATAATATATATCAGGTGAGGGTCGGTATGTACTGTGGAAACGCGCAGTCTGACGCAGCTGGAGTGGCTGCTGGTCTGGTCTGCAGTGATGAAGTGGAGGGGACGCCTCACGTGGGGCGGGGCAGCGGAAGTGCAGTTCGCTCTGTTACAAAACTGACCACATGGCTGGCTGCTTATTGACGTTAGGTAGAGCAGATGTCCGAAACGCCTTGTGTCATCCCAGGTGTCTAACGTAACAAGATGTTGTAACGGTTGTGGGAACTGGCGCAGGTACACACGGCAGATATTGCCTTACGCTTAACGAAAGGTTAGATACACAGCCTTCAGTTATTCACAGACCTTACAAAATATGGAATTAGGCTTTCTCTGTCAACACGTCAACCATGACAAGGCATTCTTATGACAACACATGATAGGAGGCTTTCTCTGTTGTCAAACACGTGCGTAGGGTAAACACATGGGCATTAAAGTTAGGCTGAATTTGAATTTCTGGAGACTGTTTTCCTGAAATACGTGATTGCTTTCCCAGTGAATCACATTACAATGAGTGACTTCATTCGATTGCCTTCAGGTACGGTAGAGGAGAATAACACTGGCGTACAGGCAGGAAAGTGTGGAACGTGTGCCTAGCCGGTGTTAGTATGGTCTGACCTGGCTATATTGGCTCGGGGAGGGGGGGGGGTGATCCTGGTAGATCTGCATTGTTGCAGCCGATCGCAACAGTTGGGGTGAACTGCGGAGACATTTCGTATTGAGTGTACGACGCGATAACACTTCGCTTTATTTACTTAAATCGGACAGTTGAATGATACTCGCTGGAGATGATGGGAGCCCACCATACCATAGTTATGGAGGAAGCACAACCACTCGACCAGAGACTCACAGCCAGGGAGGAGACCGCCTGCCTGGCAAACGTATTCTCTGACGACCATATCTTGGTCGTGGGGATTATATCCAAGAACACAGAGATGTCTGCTGACATGTTACAGCTCGGAATGTGGGCTTTACTTGCTGTTCCGCGGATGTGGCACGGTATACTCGGCTGGTGGTTTATGAGTAACTTGAGAGGTGTATGAGGAAGCAGAAATTTGTTCTTATGTTGGTATACACGTAGTTGTTCGGAGGTAAAGGGATGGCGTAACTGTAGCTCCAGTGATCTATCGGGTATACTCTGCTCCAGGGACGTACTAGGGTATATTCGCAGCTCGTATAATTGGATATACCTAGCCCCAGGGACGTCTTAGGGTATACTCGGCTCTGGAGAGGTAGTCGGGTATTATATTCATCGACCCAGAGATGTAGTGAGGATATTCTGATAGTTGCAGGGAGTCTTGTATACTTATGGATGAAGCAGGAGTATATTGTACTGAGTCATGGCTGCAGAAGTGTGTACAGGTATGCTGGTATACTAGGTTCAAGTATACTCATAATGGACTAGGAAGGTGTACTAATTATAGACCCGGAGACGTAGTGGACAGATTATACCAGCAGGTTGATTAGAGGATCTGCCTAATGTATCAGAATGTTGCATACAATCATGGAGAAATATTAGTAGGATATGTTGTAAACTCTTAGTTACAAGATTGTATTGGTTGGACAGGTTGTAGTAGTAACTTTAGTGAGGTGTGTTATTGGTTATACAGAATCGTTGGCATCACACGTGCATTTTAACATGTTATCCTTTGTGTTATGAACTTATCATGATGACGTATTGTAACGCCTTCCACGATTTTTTTATTTACGTTGGTCTCCAGTCACGGACACAAGTCCGCGTTACAGCCGGGCCTTAATTGAAATACAGAGGTGTTTACGAAAGAGAAATATAAGATGAAACAAGAGAAAGTATTTGCGAATTTTGGAGGAAGTGACTTGCTGTCTGTCACCCTCACACTTCAGCCACTTTGTTTGGAAAGTACAAACACTGGCAACACTTCGTTGCTTCAGTAGGTGAATGCTGGCAGGGAGCACAAACACGGGGTTATTGTACAGTAGGAGAACACTAACACTGGCGTAGTGTACGGTAGGGGAACACAAATACGGACATTATGTGCAGTAGGGAACACAAACATGGGCTTTGTTTACAGTTGGGAACACAAACAGGCTTAGTATGCCGTAGAAAACACAAACTCGGGCTTAGTTTACAGTTGGGGACACAAACGGGCTTAGTGTACTGTAATGAACATAAACACGGGCTTACTGTGCAGTAGGAAACACAAACACTGGCTTAGTGTACAGTAGGGAACATAAACAGTGGCTTAGTGTTCAATAGGGAACACAACCACTGGGTTAGTGTACAGTGGGAGGGGGGGCAGAAACAGTCAGTTTACAGTAGGAAACACAAACAATGGTTTATTATATACTAGGGGAACACAAACACTGGCTTAGTGTACAGTAAGGGAACAAACAAGGTCAGTGTACTGTAGAGAACACAAACAATGGGTCAGTTTACAGTGGGAAACACAAACACTAGCTTAGTATACAGTAGGGAACACAAACACTGGCTTAGTGTATAGTAGGGGAACAAACACTAGCTTTGTGTACAATAGGGAACACAAACACTGGGTTTGTGTAGCTTTGTGTACAATAGGGAACACAAACACTGGGTTTGTGTAGCTTTGTGTACAATAGGTAACACAAACACTGGGTTAGTGTACAGTAGGAAACACAAACACTGGGTTAGTGTACAGTAGGGGAACACAGACTGGTTAGTGTACAGTAGGGAACATAAACGCTAGGTTAGTGTACAGTAGCGGAACACAAACACTTGTTTAGTGTACTGTAGGGAACACAAACACTGGGTTAATGTACAGTAGGGGAACACAGACGCTGGCTTAGTGTACACTAAGGAACACAAACACTGGCTTAGTGTACAGAAGGGGAACACAGACACTGGCTTAGTGTACAGTAAGGAACAAACACTGGCTTAGTGTACATTAGGGAACATAAACCCTGGAATAGTGTACATGGGAACACACTTGGTTAGTGTACAGTAAGGAACGCAAACAGTAGCTTATTGTACAGTAGGGGAACACAAACTGTGGGTTAGTGTACAGTAAGGGAACACAAATACTTAAGCGTTCAGTAGAGAACACAAATGGCTTAGTGTACATTAGGGGAGCACAAACACTAGGGTAGTGTACAATAAGGTAACACAAACACTAGCTCGGTGTACGGTAGAGAACACACACACTGGTTTAGTGTACAGTAAGGAACATAAACACTGGGATAAAGTACAGTAAGGGAACACAAACTAGCTTAGTGTACAGTAGGGAACACAGACAATGGATTAGTGTATATTAGGAAACACAAACAATGGCTTAGTTTACAGTAGGGGAACAAAGACACTGCTTAGTGTACAGTAGGGAACACAAAACCTAGGTCATTGTATAGTAGGGGAGCACAAACCCTGGCTTAGTGTACGGTAAAGGAACACAAACACTGGGTTAGTGTTCAATAGGGGAACACAAACGGGCTTAGTGTACAGTAGGGAACACAAACACTGGCTTATTGTGCGGTAAAGGAACACAAACACTAAGTTAGTGTAAGTAGGGGAACACAGACACTGAGTAAGTGTACAGTAGGGGAACACAAACACTGGGTTAATGTACAGTAGGTAACACAAACACTGGCTTAGTGTACAGTAGGGGAACACAAACACTGGGTTAGTGTACGGTAGAGAACCCAAACACTGGGTCAGTGTCCAGTAGGGAACACAAACACTGGCTTAATGTACAGTAGAACACAAACACTGGGTTAGTGTACAGTAGAGAACAAAAACTGGGTTAGTGTACAGTAGGGGGAAACGAACACCAGCTAAGTGTACAGCACGAACACAAACACTATCTTAGTCTACAGTAGGGAACACAAACTATGGCTTAATGTACAATGGGGAACACAGGCTGGTTAGTGTATAGTAGGGAACACAAACACTAGCTTAGTTTACAGTAACGAATACAGACACTGAGTGTACAGTAGGGAACACATACACTGGCTTAGTGTACAGTAGAACATAAACACTAGTGTACAGTAGGGAACATAAACACTAAGTGTACAATAGGGGAACACTAACAGTGGGTTAGTGTACAGTAGGGAACACAAACACTGGGTTAGTGTACAGCAGGGATCACAAACACTGGTTAAATGTACAGTAGGGAACGCTAACAGTCGTTTAGTGTACAGTAGGGAACACAAACACTGGGTTAGTGTACAGTAGGGGAGCACTAACACTGGGTTAGTGTACAGTAGGGAACAAACACTGGGTTGGTTTACAGTAGGGAACGCAAACACTTGGTTAATGTACAGTAGGGGAGCACAAACACTGGTTTAGTGTACAGTAGGGAACGCAATACTTTCTAGGCGTACATTAATATATACCGGTGTGACCTATAGCAAGTGTATATATACCAGTGTGGTGTACAATAGTGAACACAAATGCTGGTTTAGCGTACAGTAGGTCAACAGGCAGTGGACTGGCAACAATAATTCTCCTAGGCTGTATCGTGTGAACGCAAATGTTGACTTTGAATACAGTAAGTGAACACGTACGGACGGCTTGTTAACACAGACAATGGCTCGGCTTTAATATAACAAGAAATGCAGCGAACACGCTTCTCACACACACCGGTGGTGCGGCTTGCTAACCTTATACTGATAAGCTTAACACTGATGACTTATCCTTCGCCAGAACATATGCTAATGTGGACAGAATACCTTACAGCAGGTAAAACACCGTTTTGATTACTTTATACATCGGCACGTTGGCAAGCGATCAGTCGGGTCATGTTGACTTGGAGGCGAGGACCTCCTGAAGGATGAGCTTAACCTAAGCCTTGTCTTCAGCTTGACTTTGATACCTCAACTTGACCTTTTAGCCCAAGACACTTCTTAGTTAACAAATACACTTTTTAGCCCAGCTAAACGTTTAAGAATCATCTAGCACAGCTTGATCTGAAAATGTCAGCGGTGCACATTATAGCTTATCGGAACGCATGAGATCTTAATATCCTTTTAGTTTACGTAAGATATCCTGTATACATGAAATACTTAACAGTTTAACTTATATCCCGCTGGTTTCCTTCTTAATGATGGTAATAGTGGCAGCGGTTATGGGACCTTATCTCTACCGGCAGGATATGGGCATGAGACCGTATCTTTACCGGCAGGATATGGGCGAGACCGTATCTCTACCGATAGGATATGGGCACGGGACCGTATCTCTACCGGCAGGATATGGGCAAGGGACCGTATCTCTACCTGCAGGATATGGGCACGAAAACGTATCTCTACCGGCAGGATATGGGCACGGGACCTTATCTCTACCGGCAGGATATGGGCACGAAACCGTATCTCTACCGGCATGATATGGGCAAGGGACCGTATCTCTACCGTCAAAATATGGGCACAGGACTGTATCTCTACCGGTAGGATATGGGCACGGGACCGTATTTCTACCGGCAGGATATGGGCACGAGACCGTATCTCTACCGGCAGGATATGGGCACGGGACCGTATCTATACCGTCAAGATATGGGCACAGGACCGTATCTTTACCGGCAGGATATGGGCACGGGACCGTAACTCTTCCTGCAGGATATGGGCACGGAACCTTATATCTACCGGCAGGATGTGGGCACGAGACCATATCTCTACCATCAGGGTATGGGCACGGGACCGTATCTCTACCGGCAGGATATGGGCATGAGACCGTATCTCTACCGGCATGATATGGGCATGAGACTGTATCTCTACCGGCAGGATATGGGCACGGGACCGTATCTCTTCCAGCAGGGTATGGGCACGGGACCGTATCTCTTCCTGCAGGATATAGGCACGGGACCGAGTCTCTCCTGGCAGGATATGGGCACGAGACTGTATCTCTTCCTGCAGGATATGGGCACGGAACCTTATATCTACCGGCAGTATATGGGCACGGAACCGTATCCCTACCGGCAGGATATGGGCACGGAACCTTATCTCTACTGGCAGGATCTGGGAACGGAACCTTATTTCTACCAGCAGGATATGGGCACGGAACCTTGTCTCTACCGGCAGGATATGGGCACAGGACTGTATCTCTACCGGCAGGATATGGACACAGGACCGTATGTCTGCCGGCAGAATATGGGCACAGCACCGTATCTATCGGCAGGATATGGACACGGAACCTTATCTCTACCGGCAGGATATGGGCACGGGACCGTATCTCTACCGGCAGGATATGGGCACGAGACCGTATCTCTACCGGCAGGATATGGGCACGGAACCTTATCTCAATCGGCAGGATATGGGCACGGGACCATATCCTTCCGGGAGGATATGGGCACGAGACCGTATTTCCACTGGCAGGATATGGGCATGGGACCGTATCTCTACCTGCAGGATATGGGCACGGGACCGGATCTCTACCTGCAGGATATGGGCACGGGACCGTTTCTCTACCTGCAGGATATGGGCACGGGACCGTATCTCTACCTGCAGGATATGGGCACGGGACCGGATCTCTACCTGCAGGATATGGGCACAGAACCGTTTCTCTACCGGCAGCATATGTGCACGGGACCGTATCTCTTAACTGTAAGGCTACGCTTATGAAATCATCTCTCTAGCAAAGGCGCAGTTGGCACAAGGTCGTATCTCTGTAAGGAGGCTAAACGAATATAATCGTATATCTAGCTGGAAGGCTACAGGCTCAGGACCGTAAATCTAGCTGGAAGGCTACAGGCTCAGGACCGTAAATTTAGCTGGAAAGCTACAGGCTAAGGACCGTAAATCTAGCTGGAAGGCTACAGGCTCAGGACCGTAACCCTAGCTGGAAGGCTACAGGCTCAGGACCGTAAATCTAGCTGGAAAGCTACAGGCTAAGGACCGTAAATCTAGCTGGAAGGCTACAGGCTCAGGACCGTAACTCTAGCTGGAAGGCTACAGGCTCAGGACCGCAAATCTAGCTGGAAAGCTACAGGCTCAGGACCGTAAATCTAGCTTGAAGGCTACAGGCTCAGGACCGTGAATCTAGCTGGAAGGCTACAGGCTCAGGGCCGTAAATCTAGCTGGGAGGCTACTGATAACGGATCGTTATTACTGGTTAGGTTTCTTGTCATTTCGTATCGTTACGTTAGGTTGCCGACAAGTTGAGCTAGATGGTTTAGGGTCTTTTGGTTGAGACTGTGATAAGCTGGGTTAGGTTAGGTAGGCTCCTTACATTGGGATTGCCATTCATTTTATATCGATAGGTTACTATAGCTTTGTTGGGTTTGGATTGACGTGTAGGTTTCTCGTGCTGGGATTACCATTGATACCGTTATGTTAGGTTTCTGTTATTGGGTTAGCATGCCTTGTTAAGCTACTTATTTATTTTTTGTTTGTATATTTGTTTTACAAAAGCGTATATTTGTTTTACATAAAGCTAGGCTTGGTTACGTTAAGTTTCTTGGGTTATATAATTCCATGTTAGGCGAGGCGAATGTTTCTTGGGTCGGAATTGCATTTCATTACATATTGTTAGGGCTAGGTTAGATTGTGTTAGATTACCGTGTGGAGAGGTGTGTTAGGCTAGGTTAGATTGTGTTAGATTACCGTGTAGAAGGTGTGTTAGGCTAGGTTAGATTGTTAGATTAGCGTGTGGAGAGGTGTGTTAGGGCAAGGATAGATTGTGTTAGATTACTGTGTGGAGAGGTGTGTTAGGCTAGGTTAGATTGTTAAATTAGCGTGTGGAGAGGTGTGTTAGGGCAAGTTTAGATTATGTTAGATTACCGTGTCGAGAGGTGTGTTAGGCTAGGTTAGATTGTTAGATTAGCGTGTGGAGAGGTGTGTTAGGGCAAGGTTAGATTGTTAGATTACCGTGTGGAGAGATTGTTAGGCTAGGTTGGATTGTTAGATTAGCGTGTGGAGGTGTGTTAGGGCAAGGTTAGATTGTGTTAGATTACCGTGTTGAGAGGTGTGTTCGGGCTAGGTTGGATTGTGTTAGATTAACGTGTGAAGAGGTGTTAGGTTAGATTTGCGTGTGGAGAGGACTGTTAGGGCTAGGTTAGATTGGGTTAGATTAGCGTGTGGAGAAGTGTGTTAGGCTAGGTTAGATTGTGTTAGATCAGCCTGGGGGCGAGGTGTGTTAGGGCTAGGTTAGATTAGCGTGTGGAGAGTGTTAGGTTACATCAGCGTGTGAAGTGTGTTAGGCTAGGTTAGATTGTTAGATTAGCGTGTGGAGAGGTGTGTTAGGGCTAGGTTGGATTGTGTTGGATTACCGTGTGGAGAGGTGTGTTTGGACTAGGATGGACTGTGTTAGATTAGCGTGTGGAGAGGTGTGTTAGGTTAGCTTGTGGAGAGGACTGTTAGGGCTAGGTTAGATTGTGTTAGATTATCGTGTGAAGTGTGTTAGGCTAGGTTAGATTGTGTTAGATTAGCGTGTGGAGAGGTGTGTTAGGGCTAGGTTAGATTGTGTTAGATTAGCGTGTGGAGAGGTGTGTTAGGGCTAGGTTAGATTGTTTTAGATTAGCGTGTGGAGAAGTGTTTTAGGCAAGGTTAGATTGTGTTAGATTAGCATGTGGAGAGGTGTGTTAGGGCTAGGTTAGATTGTGTTAGATCAGCGTGTGGAGAGGTGTATTAGAGCTAGGTTAAATTGTTAGATTAGGGTGTGGAGAGTGTTAGGCTAGGTTAGACTGTGTTAGATTAGCGTGTGGAGAGGTGTGTTAGGCCAGGTTAGATTGTTAGATTATCGTGTGGTGAGTTGTGTTAGGGCTAGGTTAGATTGTGTTAGATTACTGTGTGGAGAGGTGTGTTTGGGCTAGGTTGGATTGTGTTAGATTAGCGTGTGGAGAGGTCTGTTATGGCTAGGGTAAATTGTGTTAGATTAGTGTGTGGAGAAGTGTGTTAGGCTGTGTTAGGTTGTGTTAGATTAGCGTGTGGAGAGGTGTGTTCGGGCTAGGTTAGATTGTGTTAGACTATCGTGTGGAGGAGTGTGTTGAGCTTGGTTAGATTGTGTTAGATTAGCGTGTGGAGAGGTGTGTCAGGGCTAGGTTAGATTGTGTTAGATTAGCGTGTGGAGAGGTGTGTTCGGGCTAGGTTGGACTGTGTTAGATTAACGTGTAGAGTGGTGTGTTCGGGCTAGGTTGGATTGTGTTAGATTAGCGTGTGGAGAGGTGTGTTAGGGCTAGGTTAGATTGTGTTAGATTAGCGTGTGGAGAAGTGTATTAGGGCTAGGTTAGATTGTGTTAGATTATCGTGTGGAGGAGTGTGTTGGGCTTGGTTAGATTAGCGTGTGGAGAGGTGTGTTGGGGCTAGGTTAGATTGTGTTAGATTAGCGTGTGGAGAGGTGTGTTCGGGCTAGGTTAGATTGTGTTAGATTATCGTGTGGAGTGTGTTGAGCTTGGTTAGATTGTTAGATGAGTGTGTGGAGAGGTGTGTTAGGGCTAGGTTAAATTGTGTTATATTAGCCTGTGGATAGGTGTGTTCGGACTAAGTTGGACTGTGTTTGATTAGCGTGTAGAGTGATGTGTTCGGGCTAGGTTGGATTGTGTTAGATTAGCGTGTGGAGAGGTGTGTTTGGTTAGGTTAGCGTGTGGAGAGGTCTGTTATGGCTAGGGTAAATTGTTAGATTATCATGTGGAGAAGTGTGTTTGGCTAGGTTAGATTGAGTTAAATTAACGTGTGGAGAGGTGTGTTAGGGCTAGGTTAGATTGAGTTAGATTAGCGTGTGGAGAGGTGTGTTAGGGCTAGGTTAGATTGTGTTAGATTATCGTGTGGAGGAGTGTGTTGGGCTTGGTTAGATTGTGTTAGATTAGCGTGTGGAGAGGTGTGTTAGGACTAGGTTAGATTGTGTTAGATTATCGTGTGGAGAGATGTGTTAGGGCTGTTAGATTTTAAATTATCGTGTGGAGGAGTGTTTTGGGCTTGGTTAGATTGTGTTAGATTAGCGTGTGGAGAGGTGTGTTAGGGCTAGGTTAGATTGTGTTAGATTAGCGTATGGAGAAGTGTGTTAAGGCTAGGTTGGATTGTGTTAGATTAGCGTGTAGAGAGTGCTAGGCTAGGTTAGACTGTGTTAGAGTATCGTGTGGAGAGGTGTGTTAGACTAGGTTAGATTGTTAGATTAGCGTGTGGAGAGGTGTGTTAGGGTTAAGTTAGATTGTGTTAGATTAGCGTGTAGAGAGTGTTAGGTTAGGTTAGACTGTGTTAGATTAACGTTTGGAGAGGGGCATTAGCCTAGGTTAAACTGTTAGATTAACGTGTGGAGAGGTGTTTAGGGCTAGGTTAGATTTGCGTGTGGAGAGGTGTGTTCAGGCTAGGTTGGACTGTGTTAGCGTGTGGAGAGGACTGTAAGGGCTAGGTTAGATTGTGTTAGATTACCGTGTGGAGAAGTGTGTTAGGCTAGGTTAGATTGTGTTAGATTAGCATGTTGAGAGGTGTGTTCGGGCTAGGTTGGACTTGTTAGATTAGCGTGTGGAGAGGTGTGTTAGGTTAGGTTAGCGTATGGAGAGGACTGTTATGGCTAGGGTAGATTGTGTTAGATTAACGTGTGGAGAAATGTATTAGGTGTGGAGAAGTGTATTAGGCTAGGTTAGATTGTGTTAAATTAGCGTGTGTAGAGGTGTGTTAGGGCTAGAATAGATAATGTTAGATTAGCGTGTAGAGAGTGTTAGGCTAGGTTAGACTTTGTAAATTAGCGTGTCGAGAGATGTGTTAGGCTAGGTTAGATTGTTAGATTAGCGTGTAGAGAGGTGTGTTAGGGCTAGTTTAGATTGTGTTAGATTAGCGTTTAGAGAGTGTTAGGCTAAGTTAGACTGTATTAGATTAGCGTGTGGAGAGGTGTGTTAGGCTAGGTTAGATTGTTAGATTTGCGTGTGGAGAGGTGTGTTAGGGCTAGGTTAGATTGTGTTAGATCAACGTGTGGAGAGGTGTGTTCGGGCTAGGTTGGACTGTGTTAGATTAGCGTGTGGAGAGGTGTGTTAGGTTTCCGTGTGGAGAGGACTGTTAGGGCTAGGTTAGATTGTGTTGGATTAGCGAGTGGAAAGGCGTGTTAGGCTAGGTTTGATTGTGTTAGATAAGCGTGTGGAGAGGTGTGTTAGGGCTGTTAGATTTTGTTAGATTAGCGTGTGGAGAGTGTTAGGCTAGGTTGGACTGTGTTAGATTAGCTTGTGGAGAGGTTAGTTAGGCTAGGTTAGATTAGCGTGTGGATAGATGCGTTAGGGCTGTTAAATCTTGTTAGATTATCGTGTGGAGAGGGTTAGGCTAGGTTGGACTGTGTTAGATTAGCATGTGGGAAGGTGTGTTAGGTTAGATTGTGTTAGCGTTTGGAAAGGTGTGTTAGGGCTATCAGATTTTGTTAGATAACGTGTGGAGAGTGTTAGGCTAGGGTGGACTGTGTTAGCTTGTGGAGAGATGTGTTAGGCTAGGTTAGATTGTGTTAGATTAGCGTTTGGAGATGTGTAGGGCTTGGTTAGACAGCGTGTGGAGAGATGTGTTAGGCTAGGTTAGTTTGTGTTAGATTAGCGTGTGGAGGGGTGTGTTAGGGCTAGTTGAGATTGTGTTAGCGTGTGGAGAGGTGTGTTTGGCTAGGTTAGACTGTGTTAGATTAGCGTGTAGAGAGGTGTTAGGCTAAGTCAGACTGTGTTGAATTAGCGTGTGGAGATGTGTCTTAGGCTAGGTTAGATTGTATTAGATTAGCATATGGGTAGGTGTCTTAGGCTTGGTTAGATTACCGTGTTGAGAGCTGTGTTAGGCTTGGTTAGATTGTGATAGATTAGCGTTTTTTGAGGTGTGTTAGGCTAGGTTAGATTGTGTTAGCGTGTGGAGAGGCGTGTTAGGCTAGGTTTGATTGTGTTAGATTATCGTGTGAAGAGGTGTGTTAGCTTGTTTAGACTGTTAGAGTGTGGAGAGATGTGTTAGGCTAGGTTAGATTGTGTTAGATTAGCGTGTTGTGTTAGATTAGCGTGTGATGTGGTGTCTTAGGGCTTGGTCAGATTGTGTTAACGTGTGAAGAGGTGTGTTAGGCTAGGTTAGATTGTGATAGATTAGCGTGTGGAGAGGTGTATTTGGCTAGATTAGACTTTTAATTTAGCGTGTTGAGAGGTGTGTTAGATTAACGTGTGATGTGTGTTAGGCTGTTAGATTAGCATATGGAGAGGTGTTAGGTTAAATTGTGACATTAGCGTGTGGAGAGGTGTGTTAGGCTAGGTTAGATCATGTTAGATTAGTGTGTAGAGGTGTGTTAGGCTAGGTTAGATTGTGATAGATTAGTGTATGGAGAGACGTGTTAGGCTAGGTTAGATTGTGTTAGATTACCGTGTGGAGAGGTGTGTTATGCTAGGATAGATTGTGTTAGATTAGCGTGTGGAGAGGTATTTTAGGTTAGATTTTACTAGATTAGCTTGTGGAGAGGTGTGTTAGGCTAAGTTGGACTTGTTAGATTTTTTTCTTTATGTTGAAGGCTCCATTCACGGACAAAAGTCCACATCAAGGCCGGGTCCTAATTGAAATATAGAGAGAATTGAGAAAGGTGGAAAAACAGACTGGGAAAGTATTTACAAATTTTTGAGAAAATGAAAAACATGTCTCTTGAAATGAGCCAAGTCATAGTTATTGGGAAAGACATGAGAAGGTAGAGAGTTCCAGAGCTT
>JAYMFT010413935.1:0-18060 GCA_038088735.1 Panulirus argus | reverse complement strand
GTCAAGTAAGGAAACAGAGCTAGAACCACCCCAAATGTGGGAGCAGTACTCCATACAAGGACGAATCAATCCCTTGCTGCATCACATGATTTGTGTGTGGCTTTTCGCAACTCAAGGGAGGGCTGTTCTGATAACTGTTTCTTTACCTACACCTCGGAGCTTTGGAACTCTCTACCTTTTCACATCTTTCTCTATAAATATGATCTGGCACATTTTAAAAGACAGGTTTTCACTTCCTTGAAAATTCGTAAATACTTTCCTTTGTCTCTTCTTTTTACCTATCATAATCCTCTCTATATTTCAATTAAGGCCCGGCCTTGATGTGGGCTTCTGTGCATGATAGGAGCCTTATAAAAAAAAATTTGAACCATTCACTCTCCTCTCTTCCTACTCATACACATGCCTTACACCCACGATAAAAACTTCTCACTGCTTCTTGCAGTTTTCTTCTCACACTTCATGTTCTTAACACTTTACAAAAGGCATCTTTATTCACCCCCTATCATATGCTTTTTCCAGATCCATAAATGCCACATAAAAATCCATTTGTTTCTCTACGTACTTCTCATACATTCTTTAAAGCAGGCACATGACCCACACATCCTCTACCACTTCTGAAACCACACCACTCCTCCCCAAACTGATGCTCTGTACATGGCTTCACCCTTTCAATCACTAACCTACTATACAACTCACCAAGCACACTCAACAAACTTATACCTTTGAAGGTTTATCATTCTCCTTTATCCCCCTTGCCTTTATGCAGTGGCACTATACATGCCATTTTACATTATTTTCTACATATATCTGTTTAATTCAAATTCTTTACAAATAATTTTTAGCATATAATTTTACATACTTTTATAATTTTGTTATGAAAATATTATTAATAAGTCACCTTGATGACAACAAGAAGAGATCTATTACATGAAACAATAATATTCAGTCATCAATTTTTCTGTGCAGATTAAATAATCAATAAAACATATACTGCAGAAACTCACTTGACACTCAGACCTTAATCCTGCACTTTTTAGCACATCATGCTGACGAAACTCTAAAACTTCTACACATCACCAGGGTGACAGTAGTGGACGACATATAAACGTAGTCCCTAGTTACCATTGGGGATTCATTTCTGGAAATCACAACTTAATGAAAAGACTGTGCAGTGGATCACATTTCAACACTGAATTCAATAGATAATGGGGGGGTTACATACCTTGGGGAGATTTCTCAACCTAATTTGAACACAAAAAAATAAGTAAAACATCCAAAACATACAGTATAATGCTGGCATATTATAAGTCTAAGTATCTAAAGAAACATTACTTGCTTACAACAACAAGCAGTAGTAAAATAATAGTATCAATAACACTCTTTACATGAAGTTGCTCTGTATCAGGTACAGTAGGTGGAGGCTTTGGCCATATCAACACCATATTGATCAGCCTTAAAACACCATAATATGCCCCATTTCATCTCCGATGTTGTTCCTGCTTTTGCACTTCCCAAAAGTACAAGACTCCCTAAGCGCTTTCCTACAAGGTTATATAACACAAAATGCAACATAAACATTTACAACTGTATGCTCACCATAATGCATGCAAGTTGGACAGTCTGCCACAGATATGTAGCCAGTTGCTAATGAACTACTACTCATCAAAATGACGACTTGCTGTTGATATGAACTGTACTATTTTCGAAACTTTTCCATTTCATCATGGTGTTTTATGTACATATTTCTTCATTTACTTCTTTATGGACAATGGACACAATACTGTTCATGTCTTGATGATACTGCCACTTGCCAATGACTGATTGCTTTGGCAAATGATTGCCTGCATCCATTATTATCACCACAGTTGTTAAAACATTTTCAGTGTCTACTTTACTAATCTATTTTTTTACGTAACACCACGTGGTGAGATATTCATGATTTTTATTCACTGTTATACAGTATGAATATCTTCAAAACTGTACGGTTATGTACATTTTTATTTCAACACAAAATATACAAGATCCACAGGGATGGAAAGGAAACCTATTTGGAGTAAAGGGGTTAAACATTTTTCACAATATCTTAACTTCTTATGCCACAAGTTATGCATATAATGCTAAAAATCTCCATGGTATTCTCCAATATTACATTCTAGACTGACTCCACATCACCTCACACCCACCCTGTATTGTTTTGAATCCTCAAGCTCTTCATTTATCTTTTCCTCATAATGAAATTTCTCTCCAATTCCAAGCCTTTTCTACTTTTACCCTTCTCATTTTTGTAATTCCTATTTCTAGTCCTAAACCACTTACAATAAAAGGCTAACCCAAAAATTACAACCATATGATCCAACAAATGCTGTATCAACCCTCTCCTAAAGCACACATCATGCACACTACCTGTTATATCCCTTCCCACCAGAAGCAAATACAATAAAGCTCTAACTGAACTTCCATATGTGCATGTCATGTGTATCTAAAATCATCTTTATGTTTAAAGTACACATAGGTTTTGCAATGCTCATGCCTTCTGATACACACAATCCACAAAATTGCCAATCAAAGCTTTTTAAAAAAACAAAATAAAATGTGCACAAACAAAAGACTAAACAAAGACAAAAATCAGTAGCTGTAAATACTAAGTTATGTCCATAGTCTGTCAGAGAATGTATAAAGGTGATTTTTCTTTTATTATTCATCAATTAAATATGAAGCTACATACCTAAAACATTCCAAAGAATTCTGCTGTCAAATCCAGTTCTACTTGAGAATAAGAATGTGAAATAAATGAATGATACCTCAGCAAAGTGATATTCAGTACACACAAAAGTGAAGGCAAATAAAAAAGACAACATAATTCAGGTGGTGTAAAAAATCATTAACAGCTACATGAAATCTACTTTCACTTACATAAGAATGGTCACTGTTCAGAGCCACTCTGCTCCACTAGAAATATCTATTAAAAAAACAGCAATCTAAGAGATACCCGAAGTCTGAGAAAGTGTTCTGATGCCCATGTAGAGCTGCAGTGTCACTAACATCAGAGAAGAGAATTAGCATTCAGCATGAAGTTAATTCCTTTATTTCCCCACTGTAATATTCAAACCAAAAAATGAAGCCAAATCATCTTGTTTTTGTAACACTGTCTACCAAATTTACTATCTTTTATTGTTTACTCATTCCATGTAATGTTTTGAAATAACAATCTCTGGACTTTGAGTTAGGATTCTCCAAAAATGTGCTTAGACTGTGGCATGAAGAGAAGGTTCACACAAGCCATTCTACAGTGTAGTAGGTACGTTCAATGAGGATAAAGACAGAAAAGTCTCTTCTCAGAGCTTATGTGATTGCACTTCACCAAAATGTGCAGCTACAATGTCCGATTACAAAATACAGAGGAAAAAAAATTCCAACGTTGTAGAAACAAATCCAGCAACAAACCAATAACTTTGTAATAAGAGACGAGGCAAATGGAGGACATGCCTAAATAGAGAAATGTGCAGAAAAAAGTCAGCTTTTAGTATTCTCCCATACAAGCACAAAGCATAAATAAGGTTCATACACATATTCACTTTATATATCTAACTTTGATTAAGACTAAAAATTTTCCTTTAGTACTACTTCAGTACAGTTAACATTAATACAAAACAAAAATGCAATGCTAATGACTATTAGAAATTCACTAATGCTTTTATACATCAAAGATTGAAAAAATTTTCAATTACTTCTTTATTTTTACTATCAAACATGTAAAAATGCTAATCATACAGTTTCACTGATCAATCTTAGCATAACTTGTCAGGTGCATTGTGAATATCGAATACAATTTTCCTAAAATATTGAACACCAGTATATGCTTATTTCCAAATCTGACATAAGTAACTTTATTAACTGTCTGTTACTATCATATGTAAAGTATTTCCTAACGATTAGGAAACCCTTTTTTTTTTTTTTTTGGTAAATAAATAAAGGAGTTAATATGAATACCTTCATGAATTATATACTAAGGTCACATGCTATGCAGAAAGAAAGGTAAGCTAAAATATTCTATTATCATGCGAGATTCTGCAAGAGAGGCAGGTTAAGTTCTTACCCATTTAAAAGAAAAAAGTAAGATATGGAGGGAAGAACTTATTGTTACCACACATTTCCTGAGCTGTGGCCCAAATCATATGAAGTTACAAATATATAATGGCAACATCATTAAAGGGGTATTTCCAACTCAAAGTATTGGATAAGTTTACAAGTTATTAATGGCCAGAGACAGTTGTAGGACAGTGCTTACCTTAGCTGAAAAACAGATGTAGAGACCTGCTTGATTCAAGTCTGCATAAAGCATCACTTTCTGTCTAAATTCAATAAGATATTCTGTTTTCCTATGTTCGATTGATATATAAAGAAGAAAGTTTCATTATAATTTTCTATATATATTTGGAGTCATCCATTGGTACAAAACAGTAAATACACTGTGTGATCACTGAACTTTACTTGTCAGGCAACAATTCATCCACTGGAATAGTTCATCTGAACAATACTGTTTTCTCATATAAAAGAAAAAAAAATTAATGATAATCCTCTGCACACAACAGCCTTAATTTTTATGTACTGAGACTGCTACATACTTTTGACAATTCTCTAAAGTATGAAACATTAAATATTAACAGAATTACTTACCTTTTCCTTTATGTATGTTCTGTCTGATTAGTCTATGTGAGAAAAGGTGGGTTGATGTAATGAGTCAACATTCATATCTGCATGGATAAGTATTAAGAGGTAGCTTTACATGTATGAATCTGTGACAGCATGGTGGTGTATGAAGACAGAGTAAAGGAACACATGAAGGAAGGTGAAAGGCACACACAGAACTGAGTGAATTGGAACAAAGTGTTATATCGGGGTGGACGTGCTGTTAATGGACTTAACCAGGTTATGCGAAGCATCCAGGGTAAACCATGGAAAGGTCAGTGGGGCCTGGTTGTGGATAGGGAGCTGTTTTGGTGCATTACACATAATAGCTAGAAAATGGATGTGAGCAGATGTGGACTTTCTTTGTCTGTTCCTGGTGCTATCTCGCTAACATGGGAAACGGCAATCAAGCATGAAAAAAAATGGGTGTGTATTTACATATTCATTCTGTTTGGGGGGGATGGGTAAGGAGTTTTACACTCATGGGATCCCATCTCTTGAACATTCTCTGTCATCATGCAGTTTCTTAATTAATTCTATGTATGCTGTCTCAATTAACCATGTCTTCAGTCATTCTGTTCCACTCATCCACCACTCTTATACTATAAAGTACTATTCTACATTTTTTTAAAATGTTTATTGCTCAATTTCAGGTTTTGTCTACTGGTGTCAAAACCTTACATTTCTTGAAGAATTGTTAACTATCTATCTATCTACCTATATCTCTGAAAAAATTTAACTGTCTACATCACTGGTGTATTAAAAACTTAAACAGTGATTACACCCTCCTCCCCAAAGATCTCTCTTCCAAGGTGGGCAAATTCAAATCCTCCAGCCTTTCTTTGTAATTCAGCTTTCTTAGTTCTGGTACCATCCTTCTTGCCTTCCACCGGACCTTCTCTTTCAGTTTTTTGTGCTTCTTTAGGCGTGGTGACCAAACTTGAGAAATATATTGTTATTTTTGCCTTATTTAGAATATGAATTGCTTGCTAAATATTCCCTCTTCCATGTACTTGAAAGCTATTCCAATATTTGTCACCAGAAAGTTGTACCAACTATTACCCTTCAATGGGACTGGTGACAGGTTAGGAATGATGTTGACTCCCAGATCCTTTTCACACAGAATCCTGAGCTTATTTCCTGCAAGATAATAAACCATACTCAGGCCTTCCTTCAATTTGTCTATTTATCTATGTCTATATTTCTGATACCTGGCCCCCCTGGAACTCCCTCAAATATGTGGCCACAGCAATAAAGTCTCCATAACTAGTGAGCTCCATGCTACTTCTAAGCCTTTAGTGCCTCATCCTTAACAGGCCACAGGAAACTCTAGCACAGTGTTTGCAGAGGCTCCTACCTAATATTCCTATTAAGTACTACCTATTGTTCCAACTTATTACTTCTACCTAATGCTCCTGCCTAATGTTCCTACCTACTACTTCTACTTAATGTTTTTACCTAATTTTTTACCTAATGCTCCTGCATAAATAGCTCCACCAACTACTTTTAATTATTGTTCTTACCATCTTGCCAAAAGGCAGGACTAGTGCGTAGTGCTCACCGCATGAAAATCTAAAGTTACGAAAAATAAGCTGTGTGAGTTAAGGGTCCTCAAGAGTTGTGTGTGACAAGGAGAGATTGTATGTTTGTGAACAGAATGGCAGTAGAAATGTGGGTGAGGCATACAGAAAAAACAGGAAATTGGTTCAGGGGAGTGTAAACTGACAACAACTGAAGTGCTGGCCTACTAAGTAGCCATCTCTAACCCTCCCAATACCCAGGCAGGTAGAAATAGTAATGTTGGCTGTCTACCATCTACTACCTACCATCATATAATGCCCTCAAACATATCATTTCCAACACATTAACCCTTTTCTGAAAATTCTTATCTATAGCCCATGCCTCACAACCCTACAAAAATGCTGGGATGACTATAACTTCAAACACACCCATTATCACCCTTCTAGATATTATCCTTTCTTTCTACACATTCCTCAGTGCTCCCAGAACCTTCACCCCCTCAGCCACTTTGTGACTCCTTTCTGCTTCCATTGTTCCATTTGCTGGCATGTCCACACACAGATATCTGAAACACTCCACTTCCTTAAAACTTTCTCCACTCAAACTCACATCCCAATGAACCTGTCCCTTTGTCTTGCTGAACGTACATATAATCTCAGCTTCCTCCTTTCACACACTCTCCCAAACTCAGACACCAATTTATGCATTTTTTCATTTAAATTGGCCATCAGTAATGTGTCATCAGCAAACAACAACTGGGTCACTTTAAGACCTACTCCCTCTACAAACTCAATACTCGCCCCTCTCTCCATGATCCATGCATTTAACCCTCTAACAACCACATCCAAAAACAAATTAAATTACCATGGTGATATCACACACCCATGTTGCAGATCCATTTTCACCAGAAATCACACCCTTTTCTCTACCTACTCCCACACATGCCTTACACTCTTCTAGCAGCTTTCCTCCCATCCCATATATTCGTAAGACCTTCCACATGGCACCTCTATTAACCTTATCATATCCTTCATTATCATTGCATTTCTATTCTAGATTGTTTTGCATTTTTTTCATTATACAATATCAACATCACAATGCACTTCTTCCCTCCAGTTATTTTTCCCTATACTTACTGCCTGAATGGGCCATCGTCAAATACTGAGTCGTGCAAATAATGAAAGTTGTGGACTTGAAGCAAAATATCTATGAAGTCTATTCTTAGATGTATCTATAGTACTGCTTTCAACCACTCTACTTGGTAAATTGTTACATATAATAACAATCCTGCTGAAGAAAAAGTACTTCACCTTATTCGAGGTAAACTGTTTGCACACAAGTTTGTGTCCATTACTACGAGTAAAATCAGATAAATCAAGTCTTAGGTAACTTGACAGATCAAGATTATCAAACCTTTGATCATTTTGAATACTTGTATTAGATGACCTCTTAATCTTCTCTTTTCTAAGCTAAGTAGATTCGTCGTTCAATCTTGTAGGACCTGTTTCTCATTCACGGAAACATCTTGGTAGCTTGAAAGGGCAGTCAAGGGCTTAACTATCTCATTTTTCCACTCTTATTGTTCTCAGATAAAATTCATCAGGGCCTGCAGTTCTATATACACTTTCATTCTGTTTACTGCTGAAAGTATGTTTTTGACTCTTATGTCAATTAGCTGAAGAATGTTTCCTTCTCTTTTCAATGAAACTGGATTTAGGCTGTGCCTTCAATCATAAATACACATGCAAAAAATAGTCATTTAATATTTTTGCCATGGCTTCGATGTCTTGAACCGTGTCACCATTTTCAGAAATTAATGGGCTAAGTGACAGGATAATTACTCTCGTTTCTAATATGACTGTAAAACTCCTTAAAGTTTCTTTCGCTATCTGCAGCAATATACATATCATACTGACATTTCCTTTATCATATAACTCTCCTACTTTCTCAACACAAATTTACATACCTTACTCTATCATGCTGGTTACCGGATTCTCTGTGATTGTTATGAGCTACTTTCTTTATACAAACAAGCACTTTTACATTTCAACATTCCACCACCTTGATTTCATTTTAGATATACACTGTCTAATACGCACTGGTACATATGTTCCCTCCCCTGCTCTGATGGTTCTTGTGAAGCTTTTCAAGCAACGTTCATGCCAGTTTCATTGACTATATCATCCCAGGTGTGCCTCTCAAGAGTAATTCAAAGATCAAAAGAGCAATGCGAAGATGACTGTTGATTGGTTTGTTAGGATTTTCAAGGTGTGTGTGGATCACGGTGAGGTGCCTAAGGATTGGTAGAATGCATGTATAGTAACACTGTATAAAAGCAAAGGGGACAGAGGCGAGTGTTCAAACTACAAAGGTATAAGCTTGTTGAGCTTACCTGATAAGTGTTGTTTCTGAAGTGGGAGAGGATATGTAGATAAGGTGTTTGCTTTAACAAATGTGTTAGAAATATTTAATGAAACAGAAAGATTTGTATGTGGCATTTATGGATCTTCAGAGAGCATATGATGGGGTCTTGTGGTGGGAATTAAGGATATATGTGTGGGAGAAAAGCTTTTAGAACCAGTGAGAAAATTTCATCAAGGGTGTAACACATGTGTATGAATGGCAAGAAAGGAGAGCATGTGGTTCCAACTGAAGGCTGATCTGTGATGTCTCCATGGCTGTTTAATCTGATTATGGTTGGGATGGCGAGGAAGGTAAATGCGAGAGTCTTAGAAAAGGGTGAGTAAACAGTCTGTGGGGGATGACAGGGCTTGGGAAGTGAGCCAGTTGTTTGCTGATGATACAACACTGGTGCCAGATTCGAGTAAGAAACTGCAAAAGTTGGTGACTGAGTTTGGAAGAGTGTGCAAAATGAGGAAGTTGAGAGTAAATGTGAATAAAAGCAAGATTATTAGGTTTAGCAGGCTGAGGGTCTGGTAATCTGGGGTGTGAGCCTGAATGGAGAAAAATTGGAGGAAGTGAAGTGTTTTAGATACCTGGGAGTGGACATGGTGGCAAATGGAACCAAGGTAGCAGAAATGAGTTTTCAGTATGGGCAAGGGAGTGAATGATCTGGGAGCACTGGAGAATGAGAAGAGAGTTCATTCTCTGGGAGGGCAAGAATGGGTATGTTTGATGGGACAGTAGTTGCAACAATGTTATATGAATGCTAGGCATGGGCTATAGATAAGTAACTGAAGATGAGGGTAAAAGTGTTGGAAATTAAATGTCTGAGAACAATAACAATATGTGGTGTGAGGTGGTATTAGCAAGTAATACAAAGAATGTAGTTGAGAGAGCTGAAGAGGGTGTGCTAAAATGGTTTGGACTTAAGGAAAAAATACATGGAGAGGTTAACAATGAGGAAATATGTGGCAGAAATGGAGGGAACAAGTAGAAGAGGTAAATCAAACTGGAGATGGAAGGTTGGAGTGCAAAAGATTTTGAGCGATCAGGGCCTGAACATACAGGAAGGTGAAAGGCATACACAGAATAAAGTGAACTGGAACAATGTGGTGTATAAGGGCCGACATGCTGTCAATGGACTTGTAGCAACCCATGGTTGCTCTAGAAAGCATTATCTTACTGACCACACCTTAACTGGGTGGCAGGTGACAGCATGTGACCTCATCTGAACTTATAATTCCCGGAAAAATGTTTGGTAGCCTAACCTATGGCTGCACCTGCAATACTAATCCTTGACACCCAACTCGATGTTCAGCGGTGGCAGATCAAAATATGTTGCTGTAATTATAGATGACTTGACCCTTTCCATAAGAATAGCCGTTCTCAGTCCACCAGCATGGAGAGAGGTCAGAGCTTATAACATTTGACTTGGATGACCTGACCTCCCTGCCTCATATACTAGGGTATCACTGCTGGAAAGCAGTCAAGAAGCTGACTCATTCTTGATAAAAAGTGTACCACTCCAGAATCCGAAGTCTTGGTGATGTGACACCAGACTAAAGTCGCCCTTTGTGTGCCAGTAGAAGTCCCAAAGTGACACCTGACATTTAACTTCCTGGCAGGTTTTCTTGTGGTGTCTCATCTCTGATGCCTACCATCTCCAGCATCAAGGCTCCAGTGCTATGATTGTCTCTTATTTCTCAACCTTTCACAACTGACCTCTACTTTCCCACAACAATCCTGCACATCCAGTAGCTCAGTGCTCCTAGACTATTTCACCTTATGTACCTTAATCAATTAAGCATCGCTGTTGTTTCTGTGCCTCTTTCTCTGTTATAACACCCCAACAATTCTCAACCAGAACACCCACTAAAGACTGAACCAAGGCATGTCAAGCAGCCAGGGCAAACTATAGAAAGTTTTGTGGGACCTGGCTGTGGATAGGGAATGGTGGTTTCAGAACATTACACATGAAAGATAGAGAATGGATGTAAGCGAATGTGGCCTTTATTCATCTGTTCCTGGCACTACCTCACAAATGCAGGAAATGGAAATCAAGTATGAATATACATACATGTTTTCTTGCTGGCAAATGTGGCATTTCTTCATCTGTTCCTGGCATTACCTCATTAAAATGAGAAACAGCAATCAAGTCAAAAAAATCATATTTGACCCTTGTCAACTGGTCTTAAGTCAATCATTGATGGTGTTATGTACATGAGACCAAATGACGTTGACATAATCCCATCTGCAGCTGACTGCAGACAGCTGTGGCTGACCTATGACCAAATGTGATAGACATACAGCTAGATCTGTCTGACATAATATAGCTGTGGCTGACCTATGACTAAATGTGACAGACATACAGCCAGATCTGTCTCACATAATATTATTTGTGATTGATATAAGGCCATCTGTGACAGTAATAAGATGAGCTGTGGTTCACCCAAGAACAGCACTGACAGACCTAACACTATCTGTGACTGACCTCAGACCAGATGTGACTAATACAAAACTATCTGTGATTGACCTTTTCCACTTAATGCATATGAAATCCTTAGAGGCTAAAACCTGATCACATGCAAAATAAGTATGAAAACCCTGAGAGAATTAAGACAGAGTTGGAAGGGAAGTTGTTTAGCATTTACTAAGCCGTTAAGACATGTATATGTTTTGTCAATAATGTGTTTGCTGAGGGAGGTATTGTCTGCAGAATAGAAAGCTGGAGTAACTTTTTTATTTCTTCTTGTAGGATGGCAACTGGTTATCAAGTTGTTTGGACAGGACGAGTCTAGTGCTGGACCAATAAAGCGAGTATAAATTTTGTCAAAGACATGTTCATTAGGGGAAGGAGGATCTGTGGGTTGAGACTGCTGATATATGAAGCAAGGGTTACCTTTTCATTTCTAATTGGGAGGTTGGTGGTTGTCATTTTGTGATTAGAATAAGAGGGCAAGACCTACTGCAATGACATGAGTAACAATCATACAAGATAAGAATATACTGTAGTAGTAACGTGTGTTAGCGTTACTAGAGAATACATTTTTCAGCATTTTGTTTACACCTACACCATAACTTGCAAACAGTTTTTGTTCCTGGAAATCCTATTGGGAATCAAACAACTGAAACCTACTATATAAGGGGGTAACATTGTCAAGTTGCACTTCTCTGACCCAGGTAGTTTTTTTTTCTGACTTGTCCACATGTGGGCTGCTGGTATTCTGTTTACAAACGTAAAATCTCTCCTTGTCACACATAACACTTGACAATTATCTCACACAATACTTTTTTGCAACTCTACATTTTCCTGCAGTGAGCACTGCGTGCTATCCCTGCCTTTTAGCAAAATGATAGGATCAGTATATAGAAATAGCAGGTAAGAATGTTAGACAAGAGCATTAGGTAGAAACATTCGCTAGAAGTAGAATGATGACATGGACAATAAACAGTTATTCAAGAGATGTAAGGATAGAGCAGTCAGAGGACATAACATGAAAGTAAGCAAGAAACTAATTAAAAAAAAATGTAAAGAAGTACTTTTATAGTATAAGAATGGCGAATGAATAGAACAGAATGACTGAGGACATGGTTAATGCAGACAGCATACATAAATCTAAGAAGCTGTATGATAAGATAGAATTCTCAAGAGATGGGACCCTGTAAGTGTAAAACTCCCTTGCCATACAGCACAAATACGTAACTTACAAAAACAGGTAGTTACAGATAGGGGGAACCTGGTGCAGGACCAAGTCAGTGAAAGAGTATCTAAAAAAAAAAAAGGTGTATCTAAATCGTGGAAGATGGGCTGGTAGGAGTACATCAATCATCTAGAGAAGTCAGCATGGTTAAATGGTAAATGTAGATGTGGGCTGATGGCTGAAGATAAGTAATGCAGGGGTTGGGTGGGAAACAATATGTGTGGAAGGTTTATCTACATGGAGGTAGGTATGCTAAAATTTGAAAGCATGTTTGTGAGTGTCTATGTGTGCTAGTATAAGTATTTGGGTGTATGAATGCATGTTATTAGTTTCTTCATGATATAACATAAATTAAGCCAATACATGCAAACTTTCATAATGTCAATCCACAAGTATCCTGATACAGTATTTCAACTTTGGCAACTGTAAAGTTTTTCTACAGAATAATAAAAGACACTGACTTCAAGCTCCCTTAAAGTCTAAGCCCTGGCACTGGAAGTTCTAAATCAAGATAAGCAGAAAATAAAAAATATACCCAAGAACAGTTATGCCTAACTACTGAAGCTGATAATGTGAATTATGGATGCCTAATTACATGACGTAATAATGCAACAACTTGTTATAAAAGTGAATTAATAACATAGATCCAAGAGCTTAACTCTTGATACAAACAAGTTGATACTGAACAGTGGCACATCACAGTATAAAATGGCTTGTTTTACTGATTATCATTCATCACAAGTACTCTGTTTACAGTGAACTCATACACATCATCAACGCAAGAACACTTTTAGATATCCACTGCTATATAGAGTCATTCTCAGAATGTACACTGAATATCACTGTATATTAACAGTCGACTGATGTCTCTATCATTTTCCATTTTTTATAAAAGACATAAAACCAAGTCTGATGTCATCATCCAAATGTTGCATGTATATTGCTTTAAGAAAAGGCTTTACTTTTCATAAGACACCATTCAATTATTTGCTCCCATGTCACAGTTCGTGTTCTGTTTAATTACAGCACTCCACCCTATTCTGAAGAGTCCTTCATATTCTCCGGAGATTAATTCTCTTTATCTCATTATCCAAGACTACTGTTATTCAAACTTTCAGTAACAGCTTTTCATTTCTATATTCCCATTGTATAAAAGGCTTTGGTTCTCAATCCAACTGCCAAAATATGGCTACTCTATAAAATCTATGAAGAAATACAAATTTATGAGGTAAAATAGCATCTTTTCTTTTCATACAGTCTCATTATATTTGGCAGATATCCAGAGTAAACTGAGACCACCATGAAGTGATCACTTTGAACTCTGGTCTTGACAGTAAGTAAAAAATATCACCACCACCACAGTTAACAAACATGGGGTTGATACTGAAGTAAGGTGTATTATCTAAAGTAGATATAAACCTCTGTGGAATACAATTTTACCTTAAAACCTAAGATCATGAGAGGATGGCTACTGAGCGTCGAGATGCAGCATTTATATTGTCTAAACTGCTCCATTTCTTATGGCCGTTTCGCCCCAACTGGGCAGCATACTTGTCTTCACAGATGCGTGACATTGCTTCCAGTTTTTGAGCACGCTCTTTGCTCAATGTTTCTGCTGGGAAGGTTAAATCATTGGCCTCTGCTAGTGTTCGTAAACTGAAGTAATACTTGGCATACACTGAGGACGGTACATTTATGTTGAACTGGATCATCACCAAGTACTGACGTTCCAATTCATTCCTGTTGATCCATTAGAAAAAAGGAAAATTAAAATTGTAGAACCACCATATCAAGGTAATTACATTAAAACTAAAGTAAGTCCATGTCTCACACACACCATTTACATGCTGGGATAAATATTTCACGTGTTCAGAGCTCAGTTTCAATATGAAAAAATATTCATAAGCTTCGATCTATCCCAACACAAAAAGCAAGACATGCATACAAAATAGTTTTTCATATGCTAAATCTCCCCATAATCCAATCCTGCAAATAATCAGCAATTGCTTCAAAAGTTGTCAAGGTTTCTGATGACAGCTTACCGTTATGTACATGAGGCTGCTGTCTCTTGTTTGCAGTTCTGAACGACCTATAAAATAAAGACTTCCTTCTGCGCAGGAATACCTTAAAAACCATAGAGACAAAAGACATACATACTCCATAAAACAGGAATCTTAATCAAAGGTGGTTAATTCTTATGCAAGTGGCCACCTATAGCCTGATACTCACAGGCAAAGTTGACGTGAACGCACCAATACCACAAAACACTGTTATGACTACAAGTTAACTCTACGTGAGCTCATCCATGTGCAAGTAACAAACCAGCCAATTCCTGTGTGAAATGTCTGTTTAACCAGAAACATAATCCAACAACATGGATGGGTACATTGGCAATTAAATGTGTTATTCACATTCAAGCTTTGACAAAAGTAAAAATAATAATACTGCAGAGGAAAGGAAGAAGGTAGATATGCTGGTAATTAGATGCCTGAGGATGATATACAGCTAGAGTGGATTGACTGCATAAGGAACTGCAGTATCAAGGAGAGGTGTGGAGGTATGCACAGTCTGGTAGAGTGGGCATAAACGGAGCAACTGTTCAGAAGAGAAGTTTCGACATCTAAACAGGACACCCAGTTTCTTAAAGAGGCAGACTTAGGTATTCCCATAATGTGGGGTTTCCAAGAAAGAGCGGATATTACAGTAATATACAGTATGTTCAAGAGGTGGAATTACAGAACCATCAAAGGAGAGATGAGAGTTGTGGGGGGTTTTTGATAGAAAATTGGTAGAAATTGGGTTTTGAACGAACAAAAATTAAAATATTTTGTGCGCCCCACCGAGATATCCTGTCTAAGTCTACATTTATTGAGGAAGCTATGCAAGACAAGAAGCAGACTGAGTGAGAGAAGAGGGAGCAGAATTGAAGGATGTGGATGAATGTAGTGTTGAATCGTCAGCATAAGAGTGCACTGGATTATTTGTGGAGTAGAAATTGTTGAAAGAAGGAGAAAAAGTGTAGGGGACTGAACAAAACCTTGATGGTCACCACCGTTGATGGAGAAAAGGAGGGAGGCTGATCCATCAATAATCACAGACAGATCAGCCAGAGAGGAGGCTAGATATGAAGGAGTAAAGTGAGAGAGGGAGGCCGAGAGAGAGCAACTTAGAGACAAGACACCGATGCCACACAGTCAAAAGCCTTAGATATGTCAACGGTAACAAAATATGATTCCCTAAAATCTTTCAGGGATGATGCCCACACATTAATAAAATAGGAAAGAATATCACCAGTGGATCTCGCCTTATGGAAGCCATACTGGTGATCAGAGAGAACACTGTGATTTTCGAGGTGTTAATGGATATGGAAGGTGAGAAGAGATTCAAAGACTTTGGAAATGGTAGATGTCAAAGCAATAGGATAATAGTTTGAGGGGTCAGAACGGTCACCCTTCTTTGGGATGGGATGTATTAAAGCATGTTTCCAAGGAGAAGGAAAAGTTTTGGTTTTTAAACAGAAATGGAACAGACAAGCAAGTACAGGTGTAAGTTCAAAGGTACACTCTTTCAGTATACAGGGATGGATGCCATCAGGACCATAAGCCTTGCCTGTGCCCAAAGAAAGAAGCACTTTTCGGGCAGTCCAAAAAGAGATTACGGAAAGAGACATAGGACTACTAAGAGGAGCATCAGGGAGTAAGGGAATGTTAGAGTAAGGTGGAATTGGAGGAGAAATGGGAACCAGAGTTGCTCTGTCAATGTAGGAGACAGCTACAGTACCAATAGGATGGAAAAGTGAAAAAAGGTAGAGCTACAGAAGTAGTTAGAGATGCCCTTAGCTAAAAACCAGAAAGACCTATCACTGGATGAAGGAGAGGTTATCACACTTCCTTTGTATAATGGAACAATTTGCCTCATGAATAATGCATCTGCAGCAATTACGGGCAATGATAAAAGCTGAATGGGAGTCAGAGGAAGGAGAGTTTTTCCAAGCCCAATATGCCTGATCCCTTGTCTGAATGGCCTTAGAACAGATATGGATAAACCATGGACTAGATAAAGTTGTCCCGGAGGAAGAGGGGATAAATATTTCCATTCCCGCAAGAATAACCTCTGCTATGTGTTTGGCGGAGACAGAAGCATCACCACGAGACAATAATTTACCCAAGGAAAGTCAGAAAAGAAGTTACGTAAGTTAATCCAGTCAGCTTTGTTCAGGTGCTAGAATTTATGCCTAGAAGGGGCTGCTGAAAGGAGAGGTGCCATTAGAATAGATACATTTATGAGAGTGTGATCAGATGAAGATATTGAGGGCAAGACTGTATTTACAGCGAGATGGCCTAGGGGTGAAAAACAAATCCATAATATTATGATAGTGGTCATAGCAGTCAGGAATATGGACAGGGTGGGAGATAATTTCCTCTAAATTATTGAGAATGGAGAATGTGAGGGCTTCGATCTTTCCACCATCCGTATGGGAGGAATTCAACCATTCCTCATGGTGAACATTGAAATCCCCAAGGTAGAGGATATCAGCTTGCGGGTGAGAGGATGTCACAGTCTCATGGCAGGAGTTTAGAGAGTCAAAGAAGGATATAAAATATGGAGAATTTGGAGAGCAATAGGTGAAACAGAAAACAAGGCACATAACATCAAAGTTTGGAGACTCAAGGTCCTTGAGGTATGCAACAGGTGTGTTTATGTTGGAATAAGCACAAACACCCCCTTTGAACTGGAATTGTGAGTGGATCTAGACAAAATGGCGAATGCCATTTTTTATTTAAAAGTAGGAAACCTCAAAAAAAATTTGATTATGAACTTGATAGGCCACAAGATAAAGGACACCCTCAGCATTGTAATGAAGCTACCAAGAAAGCTAATATAATGTTAGATTTTTTGATGAACAGAAGCTTTCCATACAAAAGCAAGGATATGATATTGCCATTGTACATAAGTCTAGTTAGACTCCACCTCAAATATGCAGGGCAGTTTTGGACCCCCCACTTAAGCAAGGATAGTCTTAAACTGGATGCAGTGCAGTGAAGAGCACCTAAATTGATTTTTTTTCCTTTCATAACAACCATATGAGGACAGATTGAGAGAATTAAACTTGTTCTCCTCAATAAAGAGACATCTCCAAGGCAAATTAATAGAATGTTTTAAAATATCTAAATGATTCAACAATGTCAATATTGAAAAGTTCTTTACAATAGTGCCAGCACTATCAACGAGAGGAAATGGACTAAAACTTAGAGGTCCTCCAGTTAATCTGGACTGTACGAAATATTTCTTTACCAACAACATTATTGATGTGTGGAATAAGCTCCCAAAAAATAATATTCAGAGCAAAACCCTTATTATCTTCAAAATTAGGCTTCATCATTACTGGTAACTCTCCCACTCTCCGTTACTGAATAATTCAATCGATCATCATAACGTAGTAGTATAATATGCTACCTTCTCAACCACCAATCTCTCCCTGGCTAAGCTGCGGTAACATACCAGCATTGTCACCTGCTTTGAGAGTGGGAATTACTGTATCATTCTTCAACATCAGGAATAATAATGACATAGTAAGTTGAGAGGATGGAGCTCAAGTTTATCCTTACCATTGTCTTCATTACAAAATGCAAAGGGATACATAAGCATTCATTCATTCATTCATACACATTCGCCTTTTCCCGCGTTAGCGAGGTAGCGTTAAGAACAGAGGACCGAGCCTTAGAGGGAAAATCCTCACTTGGCC
>JAYMFT010413924.1:0-18061 GCA_038088735.1 Panulirus argus | reverse complement strand
TATATATATCGCCGATGGAGGGGGGGGGGCGAAGGTTGGCCACCACCAGGGAGGGGGAGGGGGGGAGGCATTATCGACGGGTCGACCCCTAACCACATTACATTACGGGGCTCCAAATTTCCCAGCTTGACCTTCGTTATGTTCCTTGTGGTTGTGGTGGTGGTGGTGTGTGTGTGTTGTGGTGATGATATATTTGTGGTGACGACATTTGGTAGTGATGGTGTATGTGTTTGTGTGTAGTAGTGATGATATACGTATATGTGTGTGGTGGAGATGACGCGTGGTGGTGATGGCGTGTGGCGTTGATGGAACGTAATAGTCATTGCATGTGATGGTGAACTTTTACATCGTATGGTGTGTGGTAGTGATGATATAATGTAATGGTGCTTGCGTGTGATGGTGAAGTCATTGTGCGTTGTATGGTGTGTTGTGGGTAAAGTTCCCGCACTATGGTCAAAGGTTCATCATAGATTTAGACAATACTTTGATATAGACGTAAGATATAGTGCCGTTAGGTATGCTATAGTGATCTTAGACCTTGCAGTGGTATTATAGTGGCATGTGACGCTATAGTGTTGTGGCCTCACAGCGTACGTGATACTGTGCAATGGTGATGTGGCAGGAATGCTTAACACACACACACACATTTATCTAATTCGATTCGTCGGCCTTGAATACTCAATATAAAGCTCTATATTCATTCATAGAATGAACCACTGGCTCCTTTCTAGGTATTGTGGTACACCACCACAATTCCCGAAGGCCTTGATAGATACGTGCAGAAAAACGGACTAATGAAAAGAAACTTTATCACTTCCTTTCGTCTCTTGACAAAATGCTATCATCAACTCTCCTAAACTTCCAAAAACTCAAGATCGTAGCGCTGCAACCCTATGACCGCCTTCCAGAGAACTGCGTCTTCATTCTTAAGCCTAGTTTTCTTTCCAGGAGTCTTCCTTAACTCCTCACCGTCCCTGGAACGCCATAGCTCTCTCGGGAACCCAAGACCAACCACTGGGAGGGTGCGCTCTATCCAGGAACCACTCTCTGGAACCAGACCACATACTGGAAGGGTAGACTTTATCCAGGGACCACCCTCTGGAAGCCCAGACCACTTCCTGGAAGGGTAGGCTTTATCCAGGGGCCATACTCTGTAACCACAAACCATTTACTGGAAGGGTAGGTTTCATCCAGGGACCAAACTTTGGAACCCCAGAGCACTTCCTGGAAGGGTAGGTTTTATCCAAGAACCACTCTCTGGAACGCTAGACCTCCAGTTGAAAAGATCGCTTTGTATAGGGCACAATATCTAGATTTCCAGACCAATACTGGAAGGTAGACTATATCCAGGAAGCACACTAACCGTTTCCAGTTAGCGCACTACACTTAGCTACCTTTTCGACAGGGAATCCTTGCTGGAATCCCATATTTTTAATGGAACCCCACAATTTCCTCTTTAACGGTACAACTTCCTCTAACCTCTAGTCTCCATAGCGGTTCCCACAAGTCTTGATAAACTATTATAAAGTCTTTCATAACTTCAGAGCTCCCTTATGTTGCTCCACATACTCTCTCCTGGAAGCCCAGGCTCCAGGCAACACCTTGCAGGGCGGCCTGGAGCGAGGCGGAGTCGGGCGGTTGCTGGAGGCGCCCGGCCCTTCCAGGCTCTGTCCCCTTTAACGAGGTCTAACTGAGGCCGCACGAGGGGGCAGGCTGCTGCTGCTGCTGCTGCTGTGGTGCTGTTATGCTGTTGTTACTGCTGCTGCAGCTGTGGTGCTTTAACTGCTGCTACTGCTGTGTTGTTACTGCTGCTTTTGCTGTGTTGCTGCTACACTGCCACTGCCTCTGCTGCTGTGTTGCTACTGCTGCACTATTACTCCTATGTTATTACTGCTGCTACAATTGCTCTGTTACTGCTACTACTGCTGCACTGTTACTAATGCTACTGCTATTTTGTTTTGCTACTACTGCTGTGTTGTTACTGCTGCTACACAGTTCCTGTGTTAAGACTGCTGCTATTACTGCATTATTCCTGCTGCAGCTGCTATGCTGATGCTGATGCCATTGCTATGCTGTTACCGCTGCTGCTGCTGTGTCTCTACTGCCGCTACCGTTGCACATGTCCTGCTGCTGTGTTGTCAGTGCTGCACCAACAGTAATAATGAAATGATAGTCTGTTTAGCAAATAGAAGAACAGAATACAGTCAATGGATGAAAATACAGAGAACATATATGCCTCTAGTTGGGCTACCCAGCTATGCCCGAGGGTGGGGGTGGGGGGAATACAATAGTTTAAACAAAAGAATTTTTTTTTTTTTTTTTCAAATGCAAATGGGTTTTCTTGGCTTCCACGTGGCATTCAAGGCCGACTGTTGAAATGTGTGCTTACTCCTGAGTCTGAGCCTTAAATAGGGGGGCCTTTTGTTGGCCTTTTAAGGCCAGGCTCTCTGTGGTACCCTTAAGAGCATGCCTTCGTCCTAATGCACGTAATGTAAAGCTCCTGGGTCGCGTATCTCGAGTGAGTGAAATGAACTAAGAGTATAACATATAAGGCTGGAGTTAAGGTCGATTTGCGAACGAGTAACCTAAGACTCTGGCCAGTTTCTGTAGTACCTACATCCAAGACCTGGGGCATCTTAGTGCTACGGTTCACCTGTGGAGAAAAAAAGGAGAATTACGCGCAAACGCACAAACACGCAAGCTCATAGGAGCACGAACACACGAAATCGTTTAGAGCTAAGGACATCGAGGCTACAAATAAGGAGGAGAAGATGTCAGACAGACGGACTTTATAGAAATATTAAAAGTTGTTTTGCAACACTCACGCGTGTGATTTCAGCCCAGAGCTGCTAGTGTTTTAGAACTGATAGCTTAAGGGGCTGCTCTTACCACTGCCATCTCAGAAGATTTTGGCATTTGAGTGCTATTTCCTCTGCTGGTATTCGAGCTGTTAGCCTAAGAACCACTGCTAATACTGGGACTATTAGTTTGCGAGCTACTGTTACTACTGCTAATACTGGGTAATTAGCCTGGGGGCTGCTAATACTGCTAGTAGTAATGGAGCTATTAGTACTACTATTAATGGGTCAATTAGCCTCGGAGCTGCTATTACAACTGCTTTTATAAGAGCTATTAGCCAGGAAGCTGCTGTTATTACTGCTATTACTTTTACTATTCCACTGGGGGCTGCTATTGCTACTGTTAACAGTGAAGTTATTGACTGGAAGCTGCTATTGATATTGCTGTTACTGGAGCTACTAGCCTGGGAACTGCTATTAATATTGCTAGTTCTCGAGCTGTTAAACTGAAAGCTGCTATTTTTACTGCTATTATTGGAGCTATTATCCTTGAAACTGCTATTACAGCTGCTGGTACTTGAGCTGATAACCCGGGAGTAGCTGTTTTTGCTACTCTTACTGGAGCTGTCTGCCTCGGAACTGCTATTACTGCTGGTAGTACAGGGGCTGTTAACTGGAAGCTGCTATTTCTGCTGCTATTCCTGGAGCTATAAGCTTGGGACCTGCTATTACTGCTGCTAGTACTGGTTCTATTAATACCTTAGCCACTATTTCTGATGCTATTTCTGGAGCTATTAGCATGGGAACTGCTATTGCTGCTTCCAGTACTGGAGCTGTCCACATAGGCACTGCCGTTACTGCTGCTGGTTCTAGGGATTATCCTTAGACGAGACCCATCCCACCATCACATCTCTGTATCGTCCCTTTCTCTTGACAAGATTAATGGTAGCATTTGAAGGGCGCTACATGCTGATGTGATACCACATAATGCGGAACTAAAGTTTATATGAAGTTAGCGGACTAAACGACATCCCTAGAAGAAGGAAAATTGAAATAGTTGGAAAGGACGATTAAGATATCGACTTAAACGAAGGAAAGAAAGGAAAAATATGTATAAGAGACAGCATGAAAGAGTGATGTATGCAAATGAAATCAGGGATAACGCAGGAGTGAGAACAAAGAGCGAAGAGAATAAACGATAATTCCACAACCCCATTAAGAGTTGAGATATGAAACAGAAAAAGAAAAGTCAATATTTGCAAGTGCGTGTGTTCATTACGGAGAGAGGCACAGCCAAACACACATCTTCACTACACTCTGGATGAACCTAGGTTAATTTCACCCTTAGAAGAATGCATCTTCAGTGCACCCTGGATGAGCCTGAATTAGCTTCACCCTTAACAGATTTATCTTCACTACACTTCTGGATGAACCTGGATTAACATGACACCTTGAAAAATGCATCTACACTACATCCCTTAAGGGCCAGAAAGTTACACCTAGATGCAGCGCTGCGGTACATGCGAAAGCGAGAGTGGTACAGTTAAACAATACGGTACAAAAATGAAAGTGTAGTTCTGAGATACACCTTTGTGCTGTGTTGAAACTGGAGGAAGGAACACTCCTAATCGCCCTTACCCTTCGTGATAGACCTGACCATTCTGTCCTCCAAGCATGACCTCTATCCTCACCCTATCCTTCAAGACACCTCTCCCTTTAATTGCCCCCCCACCCCCTAGCCTAGCCTTCCGGAACGAGACCAGATTCCCACCTCTCCAAGAATAATCTCCAATCAAAACTTCCTCCTCCCTCTAAGATCGACTTCCATTCTCCTACCTCCAAAAACGAACTCTGAACAGAACTCCCTCCTCCTCTTGAGGACGCCCTCCAATTTTCCTACCTCTTCACTCCAAGAGCGAACTTTCAACTCACTCCAAAAATAATTCTAATATCCCTCCTCTTCTCTAAAAGCAACAACCTCTGCTTCTCCTTCCCTCCTCTAAAAGCAATCTCCAATTTCCCTCCTCTCCTCGCTCCAAGTGAGAAGTTTCAACTCCCTCCAAAAAAAAACTCCACTTCTCCTCTCCTCCAAAAGCGACCTCCAGTCCCCCTACTCTCCTCCAAAAGCGAACTCCACTCCCCCTACTCTCCTCCAAAAGCGATTTTCCAATTCCCTCTCCTCTCCTTCCTCCAAAAGCAACCTCTCTCCCTCCAATTCTCATTTCCTTACGCCGAATAAGCTGTAATCCCACTCCAAGGAAGTCATTAAACACATCAGGACGTTAATCACACGGTGGGGGGGGGGGTCGCTGTCTCCCCCTCCTCAAGCCCACATCCGGCCCTGGGAAAATTCTATACACCGTGGGATAATTGCAGTCGGTGTGGGAAAGTTGATGTTTTCTGCAAGAGAGGATATATTTTTCCCCGGAAAAATATGTTTTTTCTTGGTAAAACTGTAATCTGTCGTGAGAGAAGTTTGAAAATGCAGTTGTGGCTAAAGAATAAGCATCACATGCTCTTCTGTGATTTAAACCATATTACTTTTTACACGCAAACAAACACACTCGGGTTTTCGTGGTGCCGTGGTCAGCGGGGCCCTTCCGGGTTCGCATACTGTGCGCGGCAGTCGATGAACTGTGGGTACTTGGCTCACGCCTAAGTTTGTGTTGTATGTGTGTGTATACACAGGAGTCAAGACCTGGCACATGTATACAAGGGTGAGAGACGGACAACGCGAATGTTAAGACTCTCTCCCCGTAACACACACAGATAGTAAGTCAGATATTCAGGAGCTCTCACCTTTTTTACCAAGATTCGGAGGGAATACTTCAGGAGATTATAGAGGGACCCCTGGTGAACCATCTCTTGAATATTACGATCGTCTGAGGCAGATTGTACGGTTGAATAACAGCTGATGGCCAGACGACCAATTATTTTCAAATCGAGCGTTTAGTGAAAAAAGAAAAATCTCGCCGGAATATTTCGTAAGTAACTAACAAGAAAGTTTGTAGATTAAATTCTATAGAGGAATGCAAAAGTAAATGAAAAAAGGAAACAAATATTCAGTGCTCACAGGAAATTCTGATAGCTGAAGCGCTACCAACCCACATAAGATAATTATTTTCCAGGTGGATTCTTTTTTTTTCCAGCCGGTGACATAACCATTTGCTTATCCTCGTCAGTTCTGAGAACAGATTAAGACCTGAAGCATTGCAGTGAACCAAGCAAATGGGGATGACAAGTGCAGATATTTCATATCGAATGTTCAGGAGAGTCGCCAGTTTCAACAAAATAAAATTTTAGAATGATTCTCTTGTGAAGAATCTTGGACTAGAAGCCATTGTGACTGACTAATATAAGCAGAGTAAAGAAGTTTTACATAAAAAAAAATCGATCAGGATCAGGTGGTCAGGACGTAAGGGAAAATACAGAAATTGGAAAATCAGGTCGAAGATCATAAGGCTTGTTACCAAATCTAGGACGGGAAATTGTTTTAAAAACGTAGTCAGGGGCACTACTGGAGAATAGCATCAGTTCAGAGATGCAGACAGATTATATACAGAATTCAGTGATAAAAGAGAGTGTTTGAACTACAGAGCACTTGGTAGCTTGTATATGAGAGTGACGATTGAGAAGGTGGTGGCACGCACAGAACATTAGACTGGGGAGGAGCATTGTGGTTTCAGGGAGCGCTAAGGATGTGTGGATTAGATGTTTGCTTTGAAGAATGTGTGTGTGTGAGAAATACTAAGAGAAACAGAGGAATTTGTTTGTGGCGTTTATGGTTCTGGAGAAAGCATATGATAGGATTGATACACATGCTTTGTGGAAGGTCTTGCTAATGATTTATATGATGTGGGGGGGGGGAGGGGGAGTTGCTAGAAACAGGGGGAAGTTTTCATCAAGAATGTAAGGCGTATGTGCGAGTAGGAAGAGAGGAGAGTGAGTGGTTCCAGGGGAAGGTTGGTCTGCGGCATTGGTTGTTTGATTTCACCATGGCTGTGTAATTTGTTTATGGATGGGGTGATGAGGAAGGTAATTGCAAGGGTCTTGCATGGAAAGGCAAGTATGCAGTTTGTACGGGGTGAGGGGAACTGGAAAGTGAGTCAGACGTTGTTTGCTGATGACGCAGCACTGTTGGCAGATTTATGCAAGAAACTGGAGAAGTTGGTGACTGAGTTTGGAAGAGTGTGTGAAAGGAGAAAGTTGAGAGTAAATGTGAATAAAAACAGGATTATTAGGTTTTGTCGGGCAGAGGGACAGGTTCCTTGGGTTCCGAGTTTGGATGGAATAAATTTGGAAGAAGCGAAATGGTTCAGATACTTGGGAGTGGAGACGACAGCGAAAATGAAACCATGGAAGCGGGAGCGAAGGGGGCGAAGGTTCTTGGAGCATTGAGGAGTGTGTGGTAAGAGTGGTCGCTATCTGGGAGGGCGAAAATGGGTGTGTTTGAAAGTACAGTATATGACTTTAACATCACCAGCAGCGGCAGAATATGACTGTACCAACACCAACACCAGCACCAACAGTCTATAACTGGGCCAACGCCAGCAGTATATGACTACGCTCTGTTGTTCCCCGACCACCAAATATTTTTTCTCCCTCGGCCATTAACTTGGCGGCAAGACTTCCGTCGCTTACCTGATGTCCCTCCCCTCTCCCCCACATCCCCGCTGGGCGGGTGGCACCCCACCGACATCACTTAGGTGGTCTGTCCCCTGATGATGTCCCCCCTCCCTCCTCCAGCCGGGTGGGCGAAGGCTGATGTCACTCTGTGGACAACTTAGTTCTTTTTCTTCTGTGATGTTACTTGGGGATTGTTTCTGAGGATGTCAGCTGCTGGAGAATTGTAGATCGCGATGATGTCATTTGGTATTGTTTCAGGAGTTGTTATTGCTCTGACGTCTTTCCTGTGACATCATTTGCTTTTGCACTACCTCTCTGGGACTTGTTTGATAGGAAGTCACTCTAGGTTTGTTTATAGTGACGTCACTTTTTTTTTTTTGTTTCTCGAAACAATTAGTGTTCCTTTTATTTTCTATTATGTCAAATGGGACTTCTTTGCTTCTGGTGCCACTTTCACTTTGATGATAAGTCTGAAGCTCTGTATTTATTAAAGAGAGAGAATTCTTTCTCTATCCCAGTATAATTTCCTGGGCCGTTTTATAAGTGGGTTGGATTCCAAGGGAAAAAATAAAAGTTTTATGTTAATTTAACGGTCAATGAACTCTCTGCTTCATCGGGTTTCGAGACGCATCAGGGTTCACTGACTCAGTGGGTTCTAGAATGTTTCAAAGGTTCACTGATTCATGAAGTTCGAAATATCTCTGACCTCATTTACTCTGTTGGTTTGAACTGCCTCAAGGTTCACTGATTCAGTAGGTTCGAGACACCTCAGAGGTTCATTGACTCACGAAGTTCGAAACACCTCTGGGTTCATTGATTCAGTAGATTCCATGCGCCTCAGGGTTTATTGATTGAGAAAGTTTGAGACACCTCTGGGTTTATTGATTCATGAAGTTCTGAACACCTAGGGCTTCACTGTCTCAGTCGCTTGAAGACGCTTCAGAGTTCATTAATTCAGGAAGCTGTAGTTTTTCCTAATTCCTTATCGTAGTTTACTAAAACCTGTCTCTAAGTTGGTTCACTAAGTCATTGATTCTATTCATGCAGTTTATTTAGTGTCTCATTTTATCACAAAGCTATGTTGCAAAAATTTGTGTTCAGAGAATAACCACTTGCTACTCAGCAACCACATACAGTATCTATGCTACGGAGCCAAAATGCTACAGTCCCTCTTAAACATATCATCCCAGTTCTTTGCAGGAGTGCTAGTTCTCTCCCACCAAATTCAGTCACCACCCTCACTGCAAAAATAAAGATCTCATCCTCTTCCTTCTGTGACTTAATTCACCTTCATTCCCACATCCCTCGGCGCCCAAGCAAAACAACAATGACAAGACACAATCACTGACTCGAAAAACATTCGATACCCATTCCTATCCCAGTAGTAAACTCCATTTCACCAAACACACATCCACCTGAAACTACACTCCCAAGATATATACGAGTTGCACTTTCTCTTTTACATTTCGCATTCAACATATCACAAGACCCCTCATGCCAAAGGTGCAATTTCCATACTAGAGATTCTGAGCGCTTACTTCTAAATTGTTTTGCACCACTCAGCACAGAAAGTCACAATATCAGAACCTATGATCCCGTCCGGGGGATTTGGTTAGCTTCCTGAGCGCTGTGTGAGCCTCAAGTAGAGAGGGATTCTGGAGGAGGAACGTAAGGTCTGGTGGCAGCGGAGATAGGCTGGAGACTGGAGATTCTTAGTTCCCTATGATGGCAGGGACCACTGACCGTAAGTTTTTGAACGCCACAAGGTTAATATCTAACGTTTTATAGAAAGGACAGAGAAAGGGAAAGGAGCAGATGTAAAGAAGAGAAGAACATGAATGGGATTGGTGTATGGCATGTGTAAGGTGAAGATGGTAACGACTAGCCCAGTAAACTGGCTTTAATGAGACAAAAACTTATCTGCTTCACGTCAGTTCTCTTCCACTCTTTTATCAGTAAATCTTTAAACATAAATGCGACAGAGACCAACAAACTTATTCCCTGTAATCCCCGGCATCACCAGGTGCAAAGAATCTCCTCTTTTTCCGTCTGTCTCTGTTGCCAATGGGAAGGAGACCTTCTTCCATTTAAAAGACTCCTATTTCCCAAATCATTTCATCAATATACATTTTTTTTCCTTGACCTCACTTCCGTTGAATGCCTTTTGACAATTACCTTTCCTAATATCTTTCTGCTCTCTTAGATCCAGCTGACTAATAACCTTCGCATTAATTCCCTTCACAACTACAACTAAAGAATTCACTCACACTTACATTTCAAAGGAAGGGTCTGTGTTTATTACAGTATTCCAGTACCAGCACATCTTTTGAACACTTCCAGGGTCCTTCAGTTTCCAAACTTTGATGTCACCTGCTCTTCTCTCCTCACTCAATGTGAGGCACTATCATCCTCTCATCCTCCGGCTGAGGTCCAGTTCTTCGGAGACTTCAACGAACCTCGGAGGAATGAATGAACTTTTCCCATACAGATGGTGTGGGAATTGAACCCCCCCCCCTCACGTTTTCCATTCTTAATGACCTGGAACGACTTACCACCCATATTTCAGGCCGCCACGACCACTCACCACGACCATTCACCTACCACCCTGGATCTGTTTTTCACTTCTAATCCTTTGCGTTGAAGCCACAGAATTATGCTCCCAGATGGTTCGTCCGACCACACTCATGTGTTTGTGTGTCTTGACTAACCGTACCTCCTCCTCATCCTCCTCCTCCGGCTGCCCCTTCTGGACGTAACTGTTGGAATTTTGATGGTGCTGCCTGGACTAACTTGCAAAGATTCTTATTTGACTCACTGTGGTAGATTACGATACCTCTCCTCTGTTGATGCTTCTGTCTCTACTGAACGTACCATAGAGGTTATTGTTGCAGGAATGGAAGCATATGTCCCCATCCTTCTCCAAGACGACCTCTTCTTCCAGTCCACGGCTGAACCATTTCCTGTTTTGAGGTTGCTCGGGCGAGGGATCTAGCGTATTAGTCCCAGAAAAAACTCTCCATCCTCCGACTCGCATTCATTTTTCATCTCTGCTGGAAAGCATCTCATGTATATTAAACATGACGCGAGACGTTCCTTTGTTCAAAGGAAGTGCGACAACCTCTCCTCATCAGTCTCTGATAGATCGTTCTAGTCTTTAGCCAGAAGCATTTCTGACAACTTCTGTCGCTTTACTTTTCCAACATTTTTCCTTTCTGACGATATTATAGCTTTCTCTCCCGTTGACAAAGTGACCCTCTTTGGTTCTCTTTTCTCCTTTAACTCTTCCTTGGGTGACTGTAACATTCCTTCATCCTCAGATGCTCTTCCTACTAATCATGAGCTCCTCCCCCTAATCTCTTTCCCTGCTGTCCGAAAAGAGCTTCTCTCTCTGGACTCAAGCAAGGCTTATGGAGCTGATGGCATCCGTCCCCGTGAATTAGTGTGCTTCCGAACTTGCACATGTCTGTTCCTCCTTTGCTCGTCTGTTCCTCCTTTGTTTAAAAGACAGAAGGTTTCCTTATTTTGGAAACATGCTTTGGTACATTCCATCCACAAAGAAGGGTGAATGTCCCAGCCCTTCCAGTTATCAGCCTGTTCCTCTTACTTTACTATTTACAAAATCTTTGAATCCTTCCACTGCTCCATTTCTCGGAACATCTTCGACCTCGGTATCTTCTCTCTGATCGTCTTTATTTCTCTCTCAGGGCAATAACCACCGGTGACATCCTTTCATTTCCTCTTCTTACTAATGTCTGGTCATTGTCTTTGATGGACTTTGTGTGTAGTCCTTCATGCACCACAAGTTTTGACAGGGCATGGCACTGGGGTCTTATTTCCTAGCTTCCCCCTCATTTGTCTTTCTCTCCTCATGTCTAGCTTCCTCTCTAGCCGAACAATCTCCGTAAATTTCGATAAATCATCCTCTGTTTTTTTTTTTTTCCCCTTTCAACACTGTCCATCAGGGTTTTGGTCTGTCTCCTATTATTTTGTTTTTTCCTCCTTTTCATCAAGGATTTCCCTTCTTCGGTGGATAGACAGATGTACTCAAACACAGTCGATTCAACGCTGCATTTCACCACTTCCTTGCACTCCACTCCATCCTCTCTTGTCCGATCTGCGTCTCGTCTCGTCACAGCCCCATCCATATACTCAGACTTGGATGGGATTTTACAGCAGGGCAGACGCAACCTGGTCAAGTTTAATGCCCGTAAAACCTAATTTCTGCATATCTCTTTTTTTTCTAAATCCCCTCTCAACTCTCTTGTCATTTTTGATAGATCTCTTCGAAATGAATATATACATGGTGTCAGTCTGACCTGTCTTGGATTCCAGACATGACACAAACAGCTAAGTCTGACTTTAAGATACTGGGAGTCCTGTATAGATGCCGTAAATCCTTTGCCTCTGAACAGTTGCTCCGTTTATAAAAAAGATTTATCTGTCTTTGTAATAAGTATTGCTCTCACGTCTGGGGAGGTTCTAGCTCTATATACTTAATACACAGACTCGGATCCAAACCACTGCGACTTTCCAACCTCCCCAAACTGACCTCGAGAGTTGGCCCACTTGCCCCACGCCGCAATGTTGGTTCATTTACCCCCTTACTTTTTATATTTCTTTGGTTTCTGCTCTCGAGAGGTGGCTGCTTGTATGCGCCCATCTTCAATGTTGCGCAACCCATTGCGTCACATGATTACTGTGTGGCCGTTGGCAACTCAAGGGTGGGCTGTTTTGATATCTGTTTCTTTCCTTATACCTCAAAGCTTTGGAACTCTCTATTCACACATGTCTTACATAACTACTACGACCTGCCCCTTTCTGAAAGGCAGACATTTTATTCCTACAAGAATCTTAAATCGCTTTCTCTTTTTAACCCTTTTCACGTTTCACTTAACGTTTTCGTCCGTGACTGGAGCTTCCAACATAATATATATATCTACCCGAGGAACCACTTTCTATAAAGGAGTTCTAGTGTTACCCAGGACCTTTTTTAGGGCTTTCGCATCACAAGGCTGCTCTACTTTCAGTAGCAAGGAAGAACAGACTCCTTTAGAGCGAGAAGTTCTTTAACAAGACTGTACCTCTCAATGATGCAGCCTCGCCAAAGGTAACTTTTCGCACATGGTGTAACCTCGAGCTGGCGAAGTTCGGGAACACCTGATATATACATATATATATCCCACTAGATAAGAAATAAGACTTGTATACATCCAAGGGCGGCCATAACAGTCCACAATACACCTCTGGGCCCACCATAATAAACGCCGAGCGAATTTAAGTTTTGGCGACGATAAAACTCGGGAGATAAGGTGAGGTGTGTAGAGGAGGGGGCCAGGTGTGGCTGGCAGAGGACCCGGGTCCCTTTCACGCCGCCCTGACCCACGAGACAACACGACCATAAACTGACCCACCCGCCACAGTGGTATGGGGGGAGGGGGGGGAGAGAAGACTGCCACAAGGCCCCCTCCCCCCCTCCCAGTCTTCACAAAAGAACACAGTTTCGGTGTCATGCGTCATTGCATTAGGTCAGGCTCGTTCTGCCGTCGCGCCTGGGAGATAAGGGCGAGGGAGAAAGGCCATGTGTGTCGGGTCAAGCGAAGGGTTCCGGGAGTTGGAGAACAGAGCGCCCTTCGCGGTGACAACTCCCTGCCTTGGAATGTGGGTGTCGGGTATTGTCTTTCCTGTTAGGGGTCATGGTCAGGTCACTGTGTTTCATCACATGGGCCGTTGGAGTAGTCAAGCATCATCGTGTCCGTTCAGGGTCAAGTGGGGTCGTGTTGGGTCAAGCGCGTTTGCGACGCCGGCCTGTGAGTGGTCAGGTCAGGTCAGCATGTGACCAAGGGTCACGATGGCGGACCCCTGACTGACCGGTACCATACCCGTCGTCATTCTAGCCTTTACTTGTGTAGCCTAATGGCCCTATAACTCGCAAGTCTAATGGTCCTATGAAAAATATGACTTTGAACTGAGAGCTTAACAACCCTTAAAGCCAGTAGTCCTATAACCTAATGCTTCTTAGTGTGTAGGACCTGTGAACTTGGTTCCATGAGGATACAGGGTTGTGGGATGAGCGAGCAGAAGGACCAGTGCGGGGAAGTGGTGGGAGTGTGAACACTTGAAACAAAAGATATAATGAAGTCTAGAATTGTGTCTTGAAGACGAACCAGACGTACGTGACGCGGCTTCTCTTGGACACGGCTGGTACGTGACACGTAGGTGCTGCAGACAAGGCCGGTACGTGACACAGACCTCTCGTGGACACGGCTGGTACATGCCGCTGACACCCGTCAGAGCCACGAGAACGCTGCAATACTGAAGTATCGACTCGAAGTTTTCTGCTGAAAGTTGTTGAGAGAGGGGTTTGTTTTTAGCTGTGGCTGGCTCCTCTCTAGCTGCGGTTGGCTCGTCCTCAGCTGTGGTTGGCTTGTCTCTAGTTGTGGTTGGTTTTTCTCTAGCTGTGGTTGGCCTGTCTTTAGTTACGGCCGGCTTGTCTATAGCTGTGCTTGGTTAGTCTTTAGCTGTGATTCATCATGCTAAGCGTTCGGTCTTAGCTGTGGTTGGTTTGTCTTTGGTTATAGCTGGCCTGTATATAGCTGTTGTTAGCTTGGCTTTAGTTGTGATTTGATATACCAAGCTCTCAGCTGGGTCGTCCTATGACCTTTGACCTGATTTCCTTATGCCCTCTAACCTGACCTTCTCTAATGAACTCTTGACTTAGCTTTCCTGCGACCTTTGACCCGTCTTTCCCATCACCCCTGACCTGGCTTTCCCAATAACATTTAGCCCCTCTTTTCTATGACCTTCTCTCCCATAACATGCATATCCCTGAAGCTAGTTCTTGTAAATTTCCAATACTTTGAAAGAGTATATAAATTCTCTCTACAGAAAAGAATGTGTATAGGAGATTCTCGATTCAAATTAAGTTTCAGAATGTACTCACTCAGCTTGGAAACGATATATATATATATATATATATATATATATCTTTTTTTACACAATTATTCCTTTTATGAATTCCTTGTCTCTTTCTCTCATTTCAGGGATCGTGTTGGAGGTGCGGAGGTGAAGGGGGCCAGAGTGAGCGGATATTACATTCCTGGACGCCATGTCCTGCCCGTCAGGTGCACCGCCGAGACAAGAGCCAAGTGTGGAAGGGGGGATGGGGTGGAAGCGATAAGGAAAACGAAGAAGAAAAAGTAGAAGAGTAATGACAACATGGGAGCTTGATGCGAATACTCGATGACAGTAGAGAGATGAAAAGATGGACCGATAAAAGATGGTTAGTTGGGTGAGAGGAGGAAGGGACTGGCTGTGGTTAATGGAAGGGAGAGAGGGAGAGAGAGAGAGAGGGAGAGAGAGAGGCGTTCCGGGAAAATCTTCTTTTTTCCCTGGTATGAGTTTGGTCCAGGAGAGGAGGGGAACACACCGAAGCCCAGGACGGCAAGAAGTGGGGGGGATGGCGCCAGCGACGGCCGCCAGGGAGGGGAGGGGGGAACAGGAGGAGGAGGAGGGGGGAGGGGAAAGCAGCCTGTAGTGGACAGCGCCGGATGGAGAGAGAGAGAGAGAGAGAGAGAGAGTACCGCCATCAGTAAACAGTGCCAGGGACCAAGAGGAGAGAGTGCCACCTGCAACAGACAGTGCCAGGGACGGAAGGGGGAAGAGGGGGTGGGTAGTGCCGACGGGAGAGCTTGCAATGGACTGCGATGGTCAGCACAAGAGACCAGTAAGGGCGAGGGTGCCAGCAGTAGATAGTGCCATAGCGAAGGGGGGAGGGGGGGCAGTGCCAGTAGACAATGTGCCCTTGGGTGAGAAAGGGCAACACTGGCCATGAACAGAAAAGTACTGCGAGGAGAAAGAAACTGCCACCAAGTGCAAGTGCCAGGGGTCAGGACGGGAAGGGGTGCCACCAGACGACAGTGCCAAGGGTCACGATGGGCAAGAGTGCCACCAGCACACAGTGCCACAACGCAGACGGCAGAATGATATCAGAAGAAAAAAGTAATTTGCCGATCGTTTTTTCAAAACGTCTCAAGTCAATTCCATAAATTTTTCCCTCCACGTCCAGGGAACCTGTCAGCTTGAGGCGATGCCCTGCAGGCGTTCCAGGACGTCTTGGTCATAAGTATACATCGCCGGGAAGGCCGGAGAGGAACTGAATCCGTGCGAGTGAGACATATGACACGGGAGGGGGGGGGGATCGATCCTGGAGAGGGGAAGGAGAGAGAGGTGGGGGACGGGGGGGGGGATACTGGAGACTCGGAACCCCCCCCCCCACCATCTTCCCTTTCCCCAGTGACGAAATCTATCTGACGGAGTCCCCCGGTGGGGGGGTGAGGGGTGCCACATCTCTCTCTCTCTCTCTCTCTCTCTCTCTCTCTCTCTCTCTCTCTCTCTCTCTCTCTCTCTCCTAGCACCATAAAAATTTTTCCCTCCTTAAATGGCACTTTGAGTTATCCTGCGCGATGCCGTATATATCGGAAAGCCTTCTCCTGCAGGCACAGTCGCCGGGGAGAGAGAGAGAGAGAGAGAGAACGTAGATTCTGCGGGTTGTTTGTTATGACTTTGTGAAAAGGAGTTTTTGTGGCAGTAAAGTAACTGTCGGAGCCGAGTCTTGCAAACAAGTAGCATTTCTCTTCCCGACTATAATAGATTATTCTTACCCTGTGGTTATGGTTTCTTTCCCCTGTGGTATAACACGGGTCATGTGTGTGCTTCTTTAGTCAGGCGCAGGGGCTGGAGAACACAAGGCGGAGTAGAACGAGGGCCGAGGGAGGCGGTAGGAGACACTGGCTGTATGGAGATCTGTACAGCTGACTGGAGTGGACAGGTCGTATATGGCTGAGACCCTGGGAGATGTAAGGGGGTCCCCCGCGGGGGAGGTGACGGAGAGACCGTTAGGCTAATAGAAGGAAGACCAGGATGGCAGATGAAGGTCGCTTGGCGCATCCCACCTTCCCCCAGTGGCACTCCATCAAGTCCGTATCTTTATTCAATAAAAACGGCGTTCCGTTTTTTATAAGGTTCTCTCGTATCAGAAATGTTACTACAAATCAGGTCGGACCAATAATGATTCTCTTCCGATTTTCAGTAACGTTTTGACTGAGATGAAAATTTGATGTAGGAATAATTTAAGAAAAGGAGGATTTTTTTTTTACGAAGCTCAGTGATCTAGAACATGTACAGAACTTGTACAGAGACTTGAGGCATAACATCTAAGCGGCTGCCTTCCTTTAAGAGAACAAATAGACTGAAGCGTCGTTGGCGGGATGGTGCAGTGAAATACGCAGTGCAGTGTCTTTACAGTGAAGTGGGAAAGTGAAATCAGAAGCGTTTGCGGTGTTCTCAGTAACCGGAGTTTTCATGTGTGCGTGTGTGTTTAACGAGGCGAGACTGTGCGTTTGAAGTGCGTCGTTGAACGATCCCATCCGTGGCACCCGTCGTTGGTCAGCGCCAAATTAACATGTTCTGACCGCCCCTCAACCCGATGGTTTCCAGGATTTGACCCACCGTGACTGGTGCTTCTTCTGCAGGCGGTCGGAGCGACCTCGTGAATCAGTCGTCGGGGACGAGAGAGAGAGGGGTTGCGAATCACTAGCGACCTCTAGGGGCAAGGCCGTCAACTTCCCGATAACCATTGCCGCCGGGAGATAAAGACGAGAGACCTTGGGGTGGCCAGGATTGGAATTTCCTTAACCCAAAGTCCTTCTGGCGCGAAGAAGTCGAGGTCCTTGATATAGTGTCCTGAAGGTGAGGAGGGTTCCTGCCGAGTCCAGGATCCAGGATCCCGTCAGCCCCCCCCCCCCCTCGCTTCTTCCCCTCGCCGCTCCTCTCCGTCGTCTCATCCCATCCTTCGTAGGCCCTCCGCCCTGCAGGATGGCGCCAGGCAAGCACCTCCGGAAACCCGTGTGCGCTGAGTACATCCGGCGCCACAGCTTCCAGTCCGGCGGCTTCTTCGGTGAGTACTGACCGACTCCTAGTCTTGCGTAGTGACCTCTGTAAATTCGGTTTATGGATAGGGTCAACTCCCACTTTATAACCACTGCAAGGTTTTAGGTTAGGTTCAGCTCCACTCCAGCCACTGCAAGGTCAAGTTCCAGATAGGTTCAAGCCCATCTTAGTGAACACTTCATGGTCAGAAAGTTCCAGAAGGGCTGACCTCCATCTGATTAACCATTGTAAGGCCGGGTTGGTGACCACTGCAACATCATGTTCCAAACACGGTCAAATAGTGTCCACTGAAAGACTTACTGCCTCCATCTTTGCTGTGGTAGAACAGTTCCTCCATCAATCGTTGTGTGGTATTATGGAGTTTTTGAGACGGCTGTCCACACCCAGTCTATCTGTGGACTGGTCATGGGAAGACGTCCTTCCAATAACCAGAACCAAAAATAGCACGACTGGTGGCCCGCCTCACTGGATTTCCTAAGGGTGAAGATGAAAGAAAGTCAGAATTAACATGGAATAGCAGCTAGGCAGGAAAACAGAGCGAAAAAAAGAAAAGACAGATTGGCACACAAAATCTTTACTACATTTAGACACACGGACGTAGACTCACGAGGCAGAGAGAGAGAGAGAGAGAGAGAGAGAGATAGAGAGAGAGAGAGAGAGAGAGAGAGAGAGAGAGAGAGAGAGAGAGA
>JAYMFT010413913.1:0-18062 GCA_038088735.1 Panulirus argus | reverse complement strand
ATATATGTATATACAAACCTTTGCTGCTCTCTTTACGAATAACAAATTACTCACCAAACACGTTTTTTGTGATGTGTTGCTCGTGAACTCGTTCAGAATTCAGATAAGTCTCACACATTCTCTCGTATACAAATTACTAGCACGTGGTTAAGATGGCGCTAGTGGCGCGTTTTGACAACTCCTCAACAACTCTGGGATAGTTGCACTTCCTTCATACATTCTCCCAGGTGCAGTAGCTCCGGCTATGTTTAGTACATCCAGATCACTGGAGCCTTACGGATGTAGCCAGTGCGTCTGTGCTTTTACAGTTCCTTTACCCCTTTTTCTCGGCTGTGTTAACTCAGTGTTACCTTTTAAACAGCATTTACATACCAATGAACATAAGAACAATGGCTAATAACCATAAACCATCTCTATACAGTTGTTTTGACTCTATTTTCAGCTGTGTTACCCCAGTGTTACCTTTTTAGCATTGTTTCCACGCTTGTTACTATATGAACAATGGCAAATAGATGTAAACCATCTCCATTTAATTTACAGACATTAAGACAGTGTGGACATTTAAGCTGTTGATGTCCTTGGACAACCACGAGCGCTCGTCACAACAGGCAACAAACGGAAGCCAGAAATCATACAATGTTCCGTCTATTTGGATACAGAAGTCATGCTGAGGGTTTCGGATGACCTTGACGCGGGGTAAATGAATTATCGTGGACACGACTGACTCGTGTGACGCTGGTGGTGAATGAATCAGTGAACGAGACTTCGAGACCCAGGATGCAGGTGGGTGGAGTCTGTTTCCACATTATTTATTCTCGTATCTTTATTTATGTTTTGATTCTGACGACATTTATAGGCAGTATAACCGAATAGGTATATGTGTTCCATTGATTTTATTTGGTGAATGATAAAATGGGTAGTTTCATCACTTCGTGGTTCCGTATCTCATTTCGAACGTATTTTATTAAAAGAATATGTTAACATGTTTGGCGCTAGCGTGAAGCGCTTCGAGACCCCGAAACACCGAGCGGATGGGAGTCACCAGGTCCGAGACCCGAGCCCTGAATTTCCTTACTCGTTTCATGTTTAGTTTTCTCAATTGCTGTGTCGTGGTTACGTTTATCTTTACATTAAGAGGGGATATATACATATATATATATATATATATATATATATATATATATATAGTGTGAGTTATGCAGAACGTTAAAAGTTGTACCCACGCCTCTCCTTTCCCATTCGCCCTTCCCATGTAAGGCAGTTCAATACTTCTGCCATTATTATCCTGTAACTCGTCTCTCGTCTTTTCATGTATAAATTATCTCGTCTTCCGACGGACCTTCTCCAACAAGTCAATAGGTTTCCTCGGGGTGATAGAAACCCTTGATGTGGTGACCTGCAATATACGTTTGATTGGTATTTTTGATATTCCTCTGACCATCTGTTAGTTCGTGTGACTGAAGGCAACTTTAGCGTTTGTTAACATATAACTCATCTTAGTAAACCTTATAATAGAGGAGAGTTTCGGTTTATAGATTGCTGTAATGCATCTGCTGTAAGATGTTCATACAGGCTATATTTTCACTGCGTCCCATCTTCATCTCTTTACGTTTGGTCGACCATACACGTAACCAAAGCTGGAGCATATATCTTAAGTCTCTATGTGGGTTATCGCAGACCTGGGCACTCCTTATATTTCTAACAGATTTAGCGTCATCTACAAACATACTCAGGTATGACTCGAGTCCTTTTGTTATGTGGTTTGCACTGAACAGGAATAACATAGGACTCAAGACGGAGCCCTGCGGAACACCACTGGTTACCCTTATCCATCCATCGAATCAATAAGCTGTTGATCCATTGAGGGAGTGTCCTTACACATGCCTGAAAATCCATTTTGATACAAATGGAATAAATCAGGGTTTTCATTTGCCATACCTACACATAATTTTCGGTTTTCTGCTCTTTCTTCTCTGTTCCAAAATATAAGAGAACAGAGAACGAGGCCTTGAGGACGTGCCTTTGAAGGACAACGTCCTGCGGCAGGCGAGGACGTGGCGAGTCTAAAAGCATCAACAATAACCCGTTATTGTGTCTTCATATCCTGTGCTCGTGTGAAACCTTTCAAACCGTTGCCTGGTTATTGTGGCGTCCGTATCTATCTTTCATGACACGTCTTTAGTTCTTCCAGCATTTTGACGTCTGCCACACCATAATCTATGCTTTCTCTGACTTCTCTTCGTATCTTGCTGTTGGTCCCCGTCCACCAAACCCCCTCGCTATATACTCCATAGAAAATACTTTTACTGATCCAGACTCAGACATTGGAATTCCATTTCCAGGCTTATGTTCTTAAGGAAGCTGCTATGCTCTTAATTCTTTCCTCTCTTGTATCTTGTTGTGTTCTTGCTTCAGTCCCTTTCTGTGTCGTTTTCTTTATGTCGCCATGAGAAGGTTTTTACACTTCCATGTTTCTACATCGCCATGTGGAGCGTTTTGTACCGTCCATCCTTCTGGTTAAAGGAGGTTCGTCTCCCACCCATCCTGCAGGATACAGGAGGTTCGTCATCTACCTATCCTGCAGGTTGCAATAGGACCATAAATATACCACCTCTCTGTCCAGGATACAGTGGCATGTTGCGGCCTTCTTCCCACTGTAATGTCTCTTATCCTGAAATTATTTTCATGAAATCTTTTCCTCCCAGTAACACACACACACACACACACACACAAGTGTATGTCCTAGTAGCACACACGGAGGTGTATGACCCAATAAAACACACACACACACACACACACACACACAAACAGCACACGGTGTATGGTCTAGAAAATGTAAGAACCACAAGGACCATACTTTATATTTTCTTTGACTAGTGTGGTCTTTTCGAGCAGCGTTTGGTACCGGGAGGCGCCTTATACTGTATCTTCTATTGTACCTACGGCTGTACCTGGGGCAGGCGTGGTGGCGTGTGGTACCAGGAGGTGCTTGGTCCTGTACCTGCTATTGTACCTAGGGCAAGGGCAGTGGTATCTGGTACTGAAGAGGTCCCTGGTGCTGTGCCTGGGAAAGGGGCTGCAATACGTGGTACCAAGAGGTCCCTGGTATTATTCCAACTCTGGTTTGTGGTACCGGGAGGGTACCTGCGGTAGTAACTGAACCTGCTGCAGAACTTTGGGGAGACCAGCGATGTTGCTGGCTGAGAGAGAGAGAACTGAGGGAGATAGAGAGAGAGAGAGAGTCAGGCACGCACGTAACTCTCCCGTCATGTAAAAAGCAGCGTTTGTCATGGACATGATGGAGTAAGGACCGGGCTAGGGCCAGACCACGAGAGAAAGAGAGAGAGAGAGAGAGATTCATAAAAAAAAACGAAAGAGACTGTGATTGTGGAACACCAGCTTAATAATCCGAAAGGATGCGTCGCAAAAGAATAAGAAAAGAAAACCCTAGCCAGTTGTCTGCAAGGGAAGACATTAAGCAAGTATGCAAGATAGATGATTTGTAGTGCAGGCAAGGCGGACAGGAACAGGTAGGTGGGCATGCATTTTAGGTCCTAGCTGCCAGCCTCAGGCTTCGTCTGGTCAGCGGAGAGAGATAGAGAGAGAGAGAGATACCCCAGGGATGTTTTTTCCTGGTGGGGGCCACACATGGTCCTTATTTTCCCTGTGGGGAGGAATGAAATTCAGAACCTGGGGAGCGAGTCTTATGCTGGATCTCTTTTAAGAGTTTATCACCCCACTGGGAGCAGCAGATCTCCCCGCTGGCACTCCCTAACAGTAGAATTGATCATTAGTGGATATAAGTGCAGTGCGCCTTTGGGGGCCACCGTGTGGCTGTGTGTAATCCTCCACTGCCCAAGTGGTGGTGATCGCGGTGCAGAACTGGTCATAACTTGGCCGCATTCACCACACACATTACGAGAGTATGATTACCCCATGTTGTCTGGACCACAGACAAACTTAAGACATATAATCGTCCGTCTTAAAGAGTTTATGATTCCGTCTTAAAGAGTTCTTGATTGCGTCTCTTGAGGAACGTAAAGAACTTGATATGATAACGAAAAAAATCTCTGTATATAAACGGACGAGAATTAGCGTTACCGAGTCTCATACTCGAGTCGAGGAACTGTGAGAAATAGCGGCTTGAACTGAGCTTAGCGGATCTCTTCCTCCAGCGCCGTGCATCGAGGAGAGACTGGTGGATCTCGACCTCTCAGCGTCGAGCATCGGGGCGCATCCCACGACTGAACTTGAACTTACATACTGGATTCTCCATCTGGGTCAGGTCCATTGGCCTGTTCGTATCTTGTTCCTGTACTGAACCTTCATCTTCAATCACTACAAGTTGCTTGGGCTAGAAGCCACCAAAACTGTGGCGACTTAAGGCACACAATAGATAATACAATCTTACAGTACTGGTATACGACCTGGTCGAACTAGTCTGCAATCGACCAGTGTTACCAGCGATCTGTTATTGTCTGAACCAACCCCGTGTGCCCGACCTTCGACGTCAGCGGCATGACACACATGTGGTTTGTCGGGTTCGGTACTTCTCCCGGGTCTGAGGTTGCTTGCCTCAGCCTTTTGTGGCGGTGAGAGGTGAGCAGCGGGAGGAGGAGGAGGAGAAGGAGGAGGACGAGGAAGCGACACACACTGTATGACAGCTGAATGCGAGCTGAAGAACCCAGAGGGAGGCGGTGGCGGCGGGACAGGAAGGGAATCACTGCTGATCTCGGCAGCCTCAGTCTTCTTCAGCTCCCAGAGACCAGAAGCTTCACCCTCCTGTTGGTGACTCACAGCAACGCTTTCCGCCCTCCCACCCCACTCAGGCGGGTAGCGTCTGATGTCTGCTGACACAGTCTTTGCCAATCGCTGGCTGGTCAGTACAGGACGAAGATCCTCCTCTTAGTCGAGAATATGCATCCAACAAGATCAGAATGAAAAAGATAATCACGCCCTACCAAATGAGTGAGGTTATGGTAGTGTTCAGATAAATTCCTGTGGTGTGCTGAAGGCACTTCTCAGGGTAGGAGATCTGAGGCACTTACCGGAGGCAGGTGACCAGCTGCCCATACCGCTATGTGTGACGGGACAAACTCAACCCGTCCAAAATAAATCCTAAGCGTCTAAAAAAGTTTGTACCTGTCAAAGAATCTGAAACTCGAGAGGGTCTGTTATGAGTTGTGGCATCAGTATATTGTCCTGTGGGTGGAAGTATGATGCATATAACGAAACAAGGTATGAGATCTTAGTCACTGTAATGAGGTAGGACATATATATTTGCTCAGGATATTGATCATCGATGTACCGACAGGAGATCTGACAAACGACCTGCAAAGTAGCTGGAGAAGTCGTCTCGGTGAGCGGTTTAAGGACCGTGGCTTGAGTGTGACGGTGGACGACATGGCAGTGGTGTAGGAGGGTTCGACTGTGCAGACTGAGTGTTGTCAGAAGGGGAAGCCGAAGTGAACCTTGGCAGATCTCGTTAGGTCATGCCAGGTTCCCCTTATAAGTATGATACTCTCTAATTCTTGAATGACATAACTACACGCAGGTATTATCCTCTATACTTGGTATAATTATGATATAAGGTACAGTAAATACTGTTGAGGGACATAACTGCAAGCAGGTGTAATTTGCTATACTTGGTATAATTATGATAGAAGGTCCAGTAATTACGCTGGAGGGACCTAACTGCACACGGGACGCTGAAGGAACACTGTGTACGCCAGTTGAAAAAGGAGTTTTGAAAAGGGACCGTCAGACGACCACAGTGGGTGATGCAGTCACTGGAGATCATGTGCCTCGACCATGTGAGTATTGTACGGCGGTGGAAAGGTGAGAGAGAAGGAAAACAGAGAAGAAATACTCACATTGCTGGCTGTAAAGCTACGTGTATTACTGACTTAAAAAAGAAACATGTAGGAGTTTATGAGAATCTAGCGTGAGTGGCATTGCAAGTATGCGGTTCGGAGTTGATGGTAGAATGAGGGAAAGTGTGTTAAATGGAGCATGAAAGTTAATTGTACCTTCCCAAGACGTAACGCATAGGGGGAGGTGTTTGAGGTGGATTTTATGGACCCTATATCTTGGTATTGATCGACGATGATGGAGGCGAAGAGTCACTAGGACTAGAGGACATGACGGTTGTGTGGTTGGCCAGTAAAAGCTGAAGGCACACGTCAACGCAAGCAAAGGAATGCTTTGCAAATTGAGGAAACGAAGAAGAGTAGGGAATGGTGAAGATAAAAACTGAGGATCTTAAAAGTATCATAACTATCCAGAGTCATTCGACAAAAGGTGTTTAATGCTTCGTGAACACCGGCAGGATGTGAGGGATGTTGGGTAACCCGAGTTGGGGGAAGACTTGGTGATAAGGCCGAGTGTCTGAGGGAGACCAGGTGAGGAGTTCATGAGAGCATTGCAAAAGAAAGATGCGGTGAGATGAGGCTCCTGAGGGAGTGGACCGAGTACGTAGAAGGGAAGGGGGGAATTGTGGGGGAGGAGCTGAGGGAGTACATCCGTACCGCCAAACGACGTATGTGGGGATGGTAGGGTCCCTAAGGGAGTTTATGGCTGCCATGCAACGCGTTGAGGGTGATTATAGCGCCCTAGGGGAGTGTGTGGCTGCCATACACCGTGTTGGGGGTGAGGATAACGATCCAGGGAAGTGCACAGCCGCCACACGACATGTTGGGGTGAGGATGGCGACGCAGTCTTTGTATAGTTTTGGACGGAGTTGGAGATAGTGATTCGAGGAACGAAGGGTCACCAGCGTGTTAACATCTTGGATATAAGAAATGGCGCGTGTGACAAGAGAGAAAGAGATAGATAGAGAGAAACCCGTGGAGTTCTCCTCTTTTCGCCTTTCCCTCTTCCTATAAATTTTCTACCTTTACGGAGCTCCTGATTCTTTTTCTCACTCTTTCTTTTTCTTCTCCTGAGATGGCCTTGAGTGGGGCATGTTTTGCCCAGGTCGTGTCGATCAATATGAAAAACAGAAATGGAAAAGAATTCATGAGGAAACATGGCCCCGTCGACTAAATATCACCCATAAGAACACATAATTCACTGAAAAAAAAACACGTATGGTTTAAGCTGTATTCCTCCAGGAATGCTTAGAATACAGTAGGTTAGGAATGAATGACTTGATGCGTCGAGAGTAGAAGAGAAAGCCGCTACCAGTGTTTATGGCGACCTTGGCGTTGGGTTCCCGTGACTCAAGCGTAAGGCTGAGAGTATTGTGTTCGAGGATAAGGATAGGTTGCTGCAACAGGGGCTTGTTGTGCGTCTCCGTCGTTGGTGGGGAGGTCCTCGCTGGGAGAGAGGGTTGAAGAACTTTGGTCTGGAGGGTGATTGATGTTTTATTCTATTGCTATTTGGAGATGATGCTGTATTTTCGACTGGTGTGATGAAGGTGGTATAAAGTATGGGGAGGGGTATTGTTTTTGCTGTTATCTGCAGATGATGCAGTTTCATTTGATAAGATGAAGATAGTAGAGAGTATAGGGAAAGGGAGGGCATATATAGAGCAAAGCATAGGATATTTTGGAAACGTATATAAGAAGACGAGGAAAAGAAGTACCTGTGACAAGAAAAAAAGTAATAACGTAAGGAAATGGAAAGTATTTACGATATATTCAAATATATTTAGATATACGTATGAGTGGCTCATCAGTATTGTAGAAGACAAAAGAATCACAATATTTCCAGGACATTTTCAGATGATATGAAGGAAGCAGAGTCACAATATACCTATCGAGAGGTGGGACTAAGTCGCTGCCCCTGTGAGTAAGAGTGATGGAAGGCATAGAAAACGAAAGCCTGCATGAGTGAGGAGTGCCGCAGGGCGAGGCTTTGGTTCCCCTGGTGTTTGTCTGGTAATGACGACCGAGGGAGGGACTGTGTGAACAGTGATGCATTCCTGGTGAGATGCAGTGGAAGGGGTAGAGCCAGTGGTACCTTAAAGCTTGTGGGATTGAGTATACGGTGGTAAACGTGTTTGTGGAAAGGCTGGATGGGAGAGGAACGATTCAGAGATAGATGTATGGAAGGGGTGGCATTGTAGACCAAAAATTACATTATATGATGCAGTCACTGGCGTTGATGCGTCGTGTAGAGAACCCTGGCGTTGAGAATCCCGGCGTTGGCACGACGTTTAGTCTTTGGAGAAGATCTGGCGTTGAGACGACGTGTGCAAGGAATGATGACCTCCGGCGTGGCAAAGTGGCCTTGAGATTAGCGTGTACTGAGGAGGGGGAATGTGGCGTTGAAATGACGTAGATTTATTTCAGGAGATCCAACACAACCACACACAAAAAATGAGAGACTGTAATTCGATGTTTTTAAGTGGCGTTGGAGATTAAAGAGAGGTGCAGTTATAAGCCATCGTGATATAATGCATTTCATAAGATGTTAGGGAAATGGTTTGAGAGAGATAGAGAGATAGAAAGACACCACTTCCAAGATGTTTTTGTTAACCATCCATAAATGCCATGTGTGTGATTCTCTCAGTGCTGTTTTTCAAGGCAATTGGGGTGTTCTTCTCGCTAGCGAGGAAAGAGAATGATATGGATTTTATATAAGAGTTCTTTCTTTCTTTTCGTTCACCTGTAAGCATCTGATATGTTGGAAAAGATATTCAGTAAGTAACTGCTATCTATCTGAGAAAAGATAATAAGTAAGTGACCGATGTTTAAGGAAATATAAGAAGTAAGTAACTGAGGTTTAAGAAAAGATAATCAGTAAGTAATTGATATCTAAGGAAAGGTAATTAGTAACAGATATTTAAGAAGAGATAATGAAAAGCTATTCAGTAAGTAATTGATGTTTAAGAAAAGATAATCCGTCTGTAACTTCCATCTAAGTAAAGATAGTCAGTGAATGATATGTCAGGAAAGATAAAGACATGACAAATCGACCCCATTTTTCCATACACAGATATTCCGAGGAACAATAACATGTATCTTTGTCCCAGAATTAGCTTCTGTATCCCAGCTTAATTCTCTTTGTCCCAGCGTCGCACAGAGCAATATCTGTTATATGTCTCGTTTTGAATATTGCTCAGCAGGTGTGGGGTTTCCCCTCTGAGATTAAAGCAAGTTGAATAATAATATCTTTTTTAGTTCGTCGAGTAAGAGAAGGTACATTGAAGCTCATACAGTGTAATCTCTGCTTGTATGACCTTTTTAGACCTCCAGGTTAGTGTATGACATCCAGTGTCTTCCACAGGGGGTCACATTAAGATTCTATGACCTCAAGGTCACTGTATATCTAGAACCTACAAGTGGTCATTGTGTGACCTTTTAGGAGGTCACTCTGTCACCTCTTAGGCCTCTGGGAGGTCACTGTATGATCTCTAAAACCTCCTGGAGGTCGTTCTATGACTGCCAAGACCTGGGGTTCCAAACTGCTCTGCCCAGAGATATTTCTTGCTTGCAGGAGAGTGTGACTGAGATCATGTCTTCAAGAGATATCTCAAAAGTTGTGATATCTTGGAGATATCTTGGATGAATGAGAGAGAGAGAGACAGACAGACAGACAGACAGACTGAGAGAAAGGAGGGGGGGGGGAAGGGGAGAGGGCCAGTAGGACTCCGAACACACACACACACACACACGACTTAGGGCCCTACGAGTGTAAAATTCCCTCTCAGTATAGTACAAATAGGTAATTACACACAGACAGACATACACACACAAACTGGGCAGGATCTTTCTCCCTGCTTCCCACGACTGGTTAAGAGATACGCTATCAGATTCCAAGCCGAGGAAGAGCGGTCTCTGAGGTAATCCACATTATGTATTCTCACTTGCTCTCTCGCCTGTCGTCACGAATGTTGGAATTGTCGCAAGAGCTCTTCAGCAGATCACATCTACTCATAATAAAATCACCAGATGAGGAACAAGACATTTTTGTGTACGGTGACTGAATATAAAAGAGCCACACTGTCTCTGAACATTTTTGAGTCCTGTTATTGATCGTAAATAGCCGCTGTCTCACCGCTGTCTCATCGGCCAAGAATGAGTCTTTCCCGCTTTCGTTCGTCGCGCGAATAAGCTGATCGCATTTTTGGACTGAATCTCTCGGAGACCGAGCGAGTACTTTTACCTATAAGGCTCAGTCATTTGTTCTAGGCTCTACCTCACTAACTCGGGAAATGTCGAATATGTATGTAAAAAAGAAAGATATATATATATATATATATATATATCACAGATACTTTATGGATCATGTCAGCTCCACTCTGTTGCGTGTCATGTCTGCCACGCTCCCCCATGTGTCACAGCTCCACGCTACACACATGTTAATCTGGACGGCGTCATTAAAAGCAGCGACAAAGGAGAGAGAAGTTGGGCGTGGAATATTAAATGTCGGTGAGGTCGTCTCAAAGCTGCCGGGTCTTGCCTTCTCTTTTTGTTTAACTCTCTCAGGCACGTCTAGCAATCTATCTTCTTTATCTGTCTACCTATCAACTGTCTATTTGTCTGACTTTATATCAGTCTGTCTATTTTACCTCTATACACACGTGCAAGTCCATAATACAACTGTACTGATAGTAAACCACATTACGAATCACCTGCTGACGAAAGATTAGCCACTGTGGTCTCTTTAAAGGCCAGGAGAAGGCCATTTAACACACGGACGGAACTAACAAATCGCCATTTATGTTGCCATTTCATGTTGCGCGTGTCAAGTGGTTTTATCGGGAGACAGTGGCTGGGGGTGTCATATGTCTACTGACCTCAGTCATATCAGTGTCTGGTTGAAGTGTCGTGTCAGAGTGGTCTCCAAGTCACGTCACTTTCTGGTTGTCTCGTCATAGAGCTCTCGTCATGTCACTTTTTGGGAAAGCGTCATTTCATAGAGGTCTCCTGGTCATATCAGCTTCTGGCTGAAGTGTCGTGTCATTTAACTCTCCTAGTCACAACAGTTTGTGGCTAAATTGTCATGTCACAGAGCTCTCCTGGTCATATCAACTTGATAACTGGTTTAGAGGTTATATCACTAATTGTCCCTAGTCATGTTATTCGAGAGGTCAGAGCTCATGTTAGCCACTCCTTTTAGTCATGTTATTAAGCGGATCAGATAGGTGATATGTAAGTCACTGCCTCTAGTCATGTCAGACACGGGGTTAGAGTAGGTCATACCAGACATTTCTCTTATCATATCAGTCCCTGGCTCAAATATCATATCAATCACTTTCGTAAGTCATATCAGATCAGCCAGTAAGCCCAGTGTCACTTCAATGACACTGTCAAGCATCATGTTAATTGTGTGAAGTGTCATCTTGGCAAGCTGTGTGCAGTGGAAATAGTGTCACTGTGTCATGTGTCACATTGGTTACTGGGTGAAGATGTCAGACGAGCCGAGTGTCATATACTATATAGGAACAGTGTGTCGTGAGTGCCAATGACACACACGTTCCGTAGCGATGTAAACTGTCATGAAAATGAGTAAAGACGCAAATGTCCTACGAGTTCAATGGACACAGATGTCATACCAGGTGTCACAGACAGGTGCCGTGTCAAAGCAGGTGTTGCGCTAGGACAGGTGTCACGTTGAGCATTTCGAGACAGGTGCGCCGCTCGTGATTAGGTGAAGGTTACATACCAATCACTTAGGAGGGTGGCAGATTGGTGATTAGAAGGAACACGGTGGCAGAGATTAGGAGATGTGTATTATTCACACATGAAACTGGTGTCATGCGTGTGTGTGTGTGTGTGTGTGTGTGTGTGTGGTGACATCCCCAAAGTAGGAGCTGTGAGGTGGTGACACGACCACAAGCTCTGACACCACCAGAACGACCACATACCTTAGCACTGCCACGACCACCTCAAGGCCTGACACCACCACGACCAAAAGCCCTGACATGACGACCACAAGCGCTTGGACCATCATAAGCCTTGGCACCACGACCACAAACTATGGAGTCACCGCGACCACAAGCCTTGGCACCACTACAACCCCCCCAGCACAAGCCCTAGCACCACGACCACAAGCACTGTTACTACGACACAGGCCCTGGCACCACGACCACAAACCCTGGCACCACGACCACAATCCCTGACACCACGACTTCAAATTCTGGCACCACCACGACCTCAAGTCCTGGCACCTCAAGCCCTAGCAAATTGACCACAGACCTTGCCACCACGACTACAAGCTCAGAAGCCCTGTCACCATCGCGATCACGAAAAGCTCTGGCACGCCACTACGACCACAAGCCCTGGAAAGATGGGTAGTAGTGGTAGTTGTAGTGGTGTGTGTGTGTGTGTGTGTGTGTGTAGCAAGAGTAGCCAAGAGCCTTCTGGGGCAGTCAGTACCTCCCATCGTGGCCAGCCATCGTGCCCGGGAGGACCCACACACCCACGATCCCAAGAGCGTGACGAGTCTCAGGCGGGACCCGAGGTGACAGCAACATGCATATCCCTCGGTAATGGACCCTCATCGCCCACTACTACCGCGCAATTACTCGTGGTCGTACGTCACGCGGTCGTCATTCAGGCGGGGAAGGTTTTAATGATTCGCCTCCCTCGCTGATCCTCGCCGCCGCGGCCCACAATCACAGCGGGGGGACGACTGCTTGCTGCCGCAGGTCTTCTGTGCGATGGCTATACACACACACACACACACCGCTTCCCTCGGTATCAAAAGGAACAAAATCAACTCAAGTTACGGTAGTTAGCGGGTCCAAACACCCTCCGTGAGCTAACAACTACTTCTCAAGACCTTTGTGTATGTATACGGGTTGTCGACACGCCAAGAATGACCTCGTCCACTGGCCTGGACGCACGCAGGCGGCGGCGACGGCGACGGCGGTGGTGGCAGCAGCAGCAACAGCGGCGGCGCCTTAGGTCAAGCCCCCCGCCCGGGATTAAGAAGCAAGTCCCGCCCCTGGGGCTCTTTAATAGCATTATGGCATCTAATCTGGCGATACGTCAGGTGGTCCCAGTCAACGGCGGCGAGTGGCTCCTCTCATGACTTAAAAAAAGCCCGAAATCTTAAAATACCGGCGAATTATGATGACGGGAGGAGGAGGAGGCCCCAGCGGTGGTGACTGGGTCCGCCCGTGAAACACACAGTGCCGTTGTACCGGGCCCAAGCTACTTCGAGTGTGCGGCGGCGGATTCCTGACCAAAAAAAAAAAAAATTACATTATAGACCGGCGAAATTACACGGAATTTCCTGAAACAAGCTTTGATACGACCACCTCGGTTGACAGTGAGTTACTGGAGTCGTATTTTCCGCTACATCGATACGCCCCTCCTCCTCGCCGGCCGCGAGCCAATGCGGGGGACGCGTCCCGACAACCGCGGCCAACGAACGCGCGGCAATAAATCTCCCGGGCCAATGAGCGAGCCGCCGAGATTAATCCCTTGCTTAGGGGCGGGGCCAGATCGTCCACGGGAAGGTAATTGAAGGTTTTGGTCAACTGTGGTGTACATGATGTAAAAGAAGGAGGAGGAGGGGGGGGAAAAAAAAAGAAGTGCATTTCAACATAATCACCTGGACGAGCTGGCTTGATGCTATTGAACAAAAAACAGCGTAGGGGGCCACTTGCGAGACAGTCGGGTGATGCCATTATCTGCAGGAATTCAATACAAAGCTAATGATAATCGGCGGATCCACTGGCGGGCGTATAGAGCGTGTTCCTCTGGGGATGATGGGTTGGCGGGGCACGGGACAGACAAAAGCGCGCGCGCCAGTCGGCGTCAACCGTTGGACGGCAACGGCGGGTCTGCCTCCGTCTCCGTTCTGCTTCCTCACACACCCACGACATCCTGGGGATGGTCGTCTCCACACAGACAAACACACGTCTCACCACCCAGCCGCCGCCTCCCCGTCACTGCGCCACACCAGCAGCGATAGTGGTGATGGTATCACAAGCAGCGGTAGTGATGATGATACCATAAGCAGCGGTAGTGATGATAAAACCACAGTAGCCAGTCCTGTATCATCACTACACCGAGACAGCAACTCTTAAAAACACATCACCATCATTTTACTCAGCAACACTGCTACCACCACCACATGCCAGCAGACGAACACAAAATGCAACGCAACTACAATAAAACATCATCACTACGGAAACACCACTCACTTAAAGCAACACCAAAACCGGAGCAACGTGACCAACGCAACACAAATGCATCTGCAGCAACACCATTCCTCCGCAACATCATCATAGCAACACAAAGAGCACAGAGCAACACTAATACTGAGACAACACTAAAGAATCAATCCATCATCATCACTACCAATACTTCAGTAAGACAAACAACACTGAATGAACACCACCACAGCTTTGGCTTCGTCACAGCAAAATATTACCACCCTGACAACACTGGTACGACCTAATTCACACTACTATTTAAGCAACACAATAACAACACTCCCACAGCAATATCAGCATCACGCGACTATCAATACTGCAGCAACACCATTGCCTCAGCAACACAATTTCCACGGCAAGACCATTGATATAGTAACAGAACGGCAATAGCAACACAGAAGCAAAACTATCACCATCACCACAGCGGGATCACTACCATAGCAACACTAACGCCACCACAGCAACAACACCACTACGAAAACAGTACCACAAGCAAGGCAACAAAACCACAGAAACACGACCATCATCACTACCACAGTAACACCAGTGTTAAATCAGTATTACAACAATAACACAAAAACAACACCACCAGCTTAGCAACACCATCACTACAACTACGCCTCTACCACAGCAACACAGCTACCATATCAACAGCACAGCCACTGCAACACAACACAGAAACATATTCGCCACAGAAACACCGCCGTCGCAACACCACCGTCACAGTAACAACACTATCACCACCGAAGCAACATCAAGAACACAGCATCACTAACACCACACCAACACAAGAACTATTATCACAACAACCACAATACTACAGCAACACTATTGAACATCAAAAACCATAACCACAGCAAGACAACGATCACAGCAACACAAAAAAACACAGCGCAACACCATCACTAACACAGCAACACCACCACTACCACAGCAACCGTCACGATCATAACAAAACCACCACGGCAACAATACATTACCACCACAGCAACCTCACTATCACAGCAGGAACATCACCACAGCAACACCTGCACCATCACCACAGCAACGCCACTACCAAGGCAACAACACCAGTGCTACAGCAGCACAACCACCACTGCAACCACCATAACCACATCAACATCATAAACACGGCAATATCACTACCACAGCAGCACTACTACAAGGCAACACCAGTGCTACAGCAACACACCACAGTAACACACCATTATTACCACCACAAGAACACCACCAAACGCGGTTGAAAATACTATCACCGCCTCAAGAAACCCGCTATGTCCAGCTGACAAGATGAAGACACCGACACATAAAAGTCGAGACGAGTCTCGGAACGACTACTGATGTCGTGTGGCATCGAAGCCTCGGAATACAAAGTCTTCAGTGCCTACTACCCCCGAACGCCAACTGAGGCGGCCTTTGTAGAAGCAACACACCGATAGAACGGGAGGACCCAGGACTTAAACCAAGTGAGGCACTGGGGGAGAGCGGGTGGGGCCCTCCAGGACTTAGGTGCGGCGTGAAGCTAGTTTGAGCAAGTGGCCCAGGACGATGTTGTTGATGTATGTATGAGGCCTTGACATCAAGTTGATGTTGGATCAGAAATGATGATGCCTGGGTGAGCGGGAGCGAGGAGACAAGCCATCAGGTTAATTGTGCTGGAAGACTTGGGACTGACAGATGCAGCTGGAGGCCCAAGACAGAACTGGTGTGAGGTGGAAGACCAGTGATGAGTTAACGAGGCATAAGATTGATGAGGCAGGAGGTCCAGCAAGTAGGCTAATGAGGCAGAGAGCCCAGGACCCGACTAATGAAGAAGGGGGAAGGACCTAGGGGCAGATAAAGCAGGCTGATGAAGGCCTGGAACCAAAATGTAAAGACAATGAAGCCCAAGACCATGCTGATGAAAAAAGGGGACCTGGGAACATTTGGATGAGGCAAAGGGAAGGCTCATCTCCAAGCTGATGATACAGGAGGACAAGAACCAGACTGATGAGGAGACCTGGGACCAATATGACGTAGGAAGGTCTGGACCTAAAGCAGCGCATTGGAATGAGGTCCAGGACCATCTTGAGGACACATCTCAGGACCAAACTGACTGAAGACAATTTGGCCCAACTTGATGAGGCAGAAGGTCTGGTATTAAACTGATGAATGGACCTGAGACCACAAACTGTTGATGAGGGAACTCAGGGACTGAACTGATGCAAAGACTTGAGACCAGACTCTTACTGCAGAAGACCTAGATCAAAACAATGGGCATAGACCCTCAGGGCCAAAATGTTGAGTAGCCGTCAGATGAACCTGTTGATGGACAGCTGGTTCGGAACAACATTTCTGGGATTAAATTGATGAGGCAAAAGACCTGGGGCCAAAATGAGGAGAGAGAGTGGCCAAAACTAAACTGATGAGGCAAAAGTCCCATGGACAAACTGCTGAGGCAAGAATTTTGGAACCAGACTGGTGAGGCAAGAGGCCCAGGACCAAAAACTGATGAGACAGACGATCCAGAATGAAACTCATGTTGCGGACTGACACCAACACTGCCGACGGAGGAAATCCAGGACCAACGCTGAGGCAGGAAATGAAGGCTGGGAGGAAGCTGTTGAGGTAGTAGACTCAGAGCAGAACTCTTCGTGTAGGGACCCAAGCTCTATGTTGATTAGGTAAAAGATCCGAGTCCGTATTACTGAAATGATACACCAAGGATGAAGTCGCTGAAGTTCCAGAACTGAAATGTTGAAGTAGGATACCCGGGTCCACTATACCGAAATACAAGGTCCAGAACTGCTGATGTAGTGGTCCCAGAACTAAATTTTTGGACCCTGGAAGACTAGATCCAAAATGCTTATGCAGTAGGCCTGGATATGAAACACTGACGCAGGAAGCCTAGTCGCAAATAGCTGATGAAGTAGACCCAGAACCAATTTGCTAAAGCAGGAAGCTTGTATCCAACTGACGCAGGGGACCCAGATCCAGAACACTGAAGGAGGAGACCCCAGAACGAATAGGCTGACGAAGAGGACCAATCCAAACGGTTGAACTGGATGCCAAAGACTAGTTTTTGATATGAGAAACGCAGGATCAAATTACTGATGAAGGAGGAGGACGGGGGAAGATGTTGTTGGTGCTAGAGACAAATGAAATTGATTTTTTGATATGAAGAAGCAAAGGTCAGCAACACGTGTCTCCATCCTATCACCGAATTTAGTCTCACACTGTGGTTCCCTTCTCCCAGGGACCGACCCTCCCTCTCTCCTTTCTCCAGTAAACATTTGCTTTTAAACTTCATTTTTTCCCTTGTCACTCTTAGAGTTCCTTGTCGTCCCCTACGGCGACTTCTGTCATCTTATGTCATAAACATAGGCGTCACTTGAATACCGAAACATCCTCATTGTTCACTCCCTTGCATCTTTTCTTTTTTATGTTAGCTGAGACGGCACGGGCAGCTGAGGCCCTATTCAAGGCCATCCCATTAACGCTATATATATATATAATATATATATAGCCTGAGCCTGGTACCCATTTTATCGACCAAGTCTTAGGTGTGGATGAACAGCTGGGTTGACTGTGGACTGACTGCCATAACCATGATTCGACTGAGATGGTGGTGCTGAGACAGTGCGGACGAGCTCCCATGCTGTGGCAGTGACCACCTGCTGCGGTGGTGGTCTTAAGCCTCATGATGAGGTGGTGACTCCGTGCTTCGTACTGTGGTGGTGACCACAGGCCTCGTGCTGTGTTGATGACCCAGTCTAGCTGCCCTGACCCCACCAAGATCTGTTCTTTGGTGAAAAGTTGTTATTTGGTCGACATTTGTTGGGTTGGTTTGACATTAACGACGACCCAACAATCTATCTGTTTTTGTCTTGGGGTCATATATATATATATATATATATATATATATATATATATATATATATATATATATACACACACACACAATATA
>JAYMFT010413902.1:0-18062 GCA_038088735.1 Panulirus argus | reverse complement strand
CCCCCGCTCCCGCCCCTTTTAGTCGCCTTCTACGACACGCAGGGAATACAGGGGAAGTATTCTTACACCCCTATCCCCAGGGGATAAAGTCAGTAATAATTAAACTAATGTTAATGAGATACCTATTCAAAAACACAAACAGCCCTGTACTTTCTGTGCATATCTTAATAAATCTCACCTTGCCTAGTTAAGGTGAATTCTTCCATAAATTTTACAACTATTTTGTACATTCCAAAACTGTATTCTTTGTATCTTTGCATCCCAATTTTGTGTACCAGGGTAGGTACCTATGGTGTCCATGAAGAACAAAAGAGGTATGTACAGCCATATGAGCATGCATCATTAATTTGTGATGCCGTTTTTGTTTGTACAATCTTCTCTTTTATGTGAATTAGTTTATAAATCAATTCTCTATTATACTAAAAAACAAAATGTACAGTAGGTCTTTTTGAGATCCACACTATTTCCAACGTGTAAATGTTTACGATGATTATGAATTCACGACACTCCTTTTGGTATTACTTTTATTTATTTAAGTCAATTTGTTCATAAGAGATTCTATATTATACATCCCAAATAATAAATCGTAAACCAGCATCACCATTACAGCAAATTTATTGACTTGCAGCCTATCTTTAGCATGTAGATGTTTCTATGTGATGCTATTTCTGGCATTGCATGGCTTTTATATGCATTTGTTGGTCTGATAATTGCACATATTGCTGGCCATGTAACATACTTTCAGATCTAAAATTGGATTTAACGAATTTTTAATGCAATGGCTTCCAATTACATGGCTTACAGGATATACAAAAACAGAAAAAATCATGATCATAAGTAGAACAATGTAATTCTAAACACGTACCTGCTCAGCAGGCACCTCTGCTGCATGCTCTAACTGAAGGTACACCTTAGAAAATGGGAATATAAAGTCTTCTACAAGTTCCTGTAAAGATAAAATATCAAGCAATTAGCTTTCACATAAAAGCACATGACAACTTTGGTATAACTTTTGAACTATGACTATTCTAAAAGGTTACATTATAATTAACTGCCATGTGACATTATGAAATATGGGCCACAGGCAACATCTCATCCATACTCCAGTTTTTGTAAACTAATCACTTCATAAATACACATTTGTAATACACTAATTCTCCATGAGAGAGAGGTGTGGCTCTAAGCAAACTCTGAATTAAAGGGCTAAGCAGGGTGTGCTGAAATCATTTGGGCATATGGAGAGGATGAGCAAAAAATTTAAGTCAAAGAGGAACTGTCAGTCAGAATTGAAACAAGCAACAAAAATGGTGTAAGGATGCAATGAAGGAGTCTTTTGGGGTACTGAACATTCAGGAAGGTGTGAAGTGTGCTTTGGATGAAATTTACTGGATCAACGTGGTATAAGTGGGGCTAAATGCTATCAATATGCTGAACCATTCAATGGATACTGACATGAAGTGGCCAAGATAAACCATGGAGTAGTCTGCAGGTCTTGGCTGTGGGTGACAGACTTTGGTTTCTGTGCAGTTCAAACAAAAGCTAAAGAATGGATGTGTGTAAATGAAGTCACTATAGCATTCATTTGTTCCTGATGCAACCTCACTAATGCAACTGAGGGAAACAAAAATTATTAATTTTTTTTCTTTTTTAAGGTTAGCCAAAATTTATGCATGCAGATGATGCTGTGTTGTCATTTAGTCAAAGGAAGAGCTGGAGAGAATGGTTAGCTGCTTCAATGACATAATGATGGAAAAAAAAATAGTTTTTGAAAGGGATAGATCATAGCATGGTACTAGTCTACATGTTAAGGGCCTGAATGCTATGTAAGAGCTTAAATATTTGGGAAAGAGTTCAGTGTTGATGGCAATGGGAAAGCTGACACTGATAGCAAAATCATTATGCTTAAATGTCAATTCTCTTTGTATGTATCCACCAATCCTCTCCGTACGCCTTAACTATTTCAGCACACCGAGGTTGGCTTTTTGTCAAATATGTTCTCTATTACACCTCTCTAAGAAAGATATTTGGTACATGATCAATTAAACTCGGGTGACATACTGTCCTTAGGCATTTCATTTTCACCAAATCCAAACACTTCCCTTCCTATGGATTCAAGGCTCAAAACTTGTATCTACAAAACAATGTTTGGACTACCATACCTTTAAATGTATCAATTTGCCTTTACAAACTCTGATCTTTCCTTCTATACACTTCTTCATGTACCCACAACCTTAACGTCCTTTCCTACTGGTAACTTACTTCAGAACTCATAGTTCCATCTACTGCCATATTCACTTCTAGGTACCTAAAGAACTCAACCCCTGCATGTTTCTTTCTACTAAGCTTGCTCACAAACCATCCTGTCGCACTCCCCCAACTCCATCTCATTACCTAACTTTTGATGACATCAACTTTCATCTTTGCTCTTTTAACCACTCTCCTTAGCTGTTACCAGCCTCTACAGTTTCTCTCTGGAGTCTGCCATCAGAGATATATCACCTAAAAACAACTAATAATTCAATCTCCATCCTCCCTATCTTTCTGTATACTGCAGACCCATTCCATGTTCCAAGATCCTCACATACATCTTCACAAATGAGTACATAAATAGATCAAACAGCCCTAGTAACATCACATATCCTTGATGCAGAGCCACTTTCACTCACAAAATAATGGATAATGATATAAGAAGGTTATCATGCTGATTTGATTACAAGCTATACATTTCCTCTCTAAAAACTGTAGAAGTAGAGGTGTGGCTTATTGCAGAATATATTGTTGTGAAAATTCTGCAAAAAGTAGCCGTTACCACCATCACCTCACCAAGGTCACCTCTATCACCATCAACACCATGATTACCAACGAACAATACCAACACCACTATCACCAAAAATTAAAACCAACCACCCCCACTGACAACTAACACCATTATCAGTACCACCAATAACCATCAGTAACACTGGAGAAAAAAAAAAAAAAAAAAAAAAAAAAAAAAAAAAAAAAAAAATTCCAGGAAGATGTAACTAGTATGTTTGACAAGTCTGCTGATACCAAAAGAGCACAGAGAACAAACTCCCATACAAGATGGGTAGATAACGTTTGTTTGTCTCTTTCTAATTAAGTTTGTATGTGGTAAAATTGTACTGTAACTTCATCACCACCACCACCAACCACCACCATGGGAAACTGAATGTAACAAAATACACATCAAGTTAAATGAGAGGCTCAGGATATGTTTGACGTGTCCATATCAGAAAAAGGGAATGGTGAACGTCACGATTGATAGGTCTCTGGTATAAGAGAATGAAAATATTGTTTCTTATGAGTTTGTTTTCCCCCGTACTGTACTCGTTTTTTCATACACAATGTTGGTGATAAATTAAACACTTAGAAATTTTGTAAAATATGTACAGTAATTATGCACACACCAACCCCAGACAAAATCCATGTTATCTCATATGTCAAAATAGTGCTATCAGACCAGACCCCTCTTTTGAGAAAAACATGTGGTCCTACCCACTAAATCTAAGTGTTCCCACCCAGCTGGCCTCTGAATGCATGTTCTTCTCCTCCTTTCTTAAAATAATGGAGTAATTAAGGTAGTTTCATTTATGAAAATCAGATTATAGTTTTTTCATACATGACTGTTGTTCCCAGCATTAGTGGGGGTAGTCCCAGAAACAGACAAAGAAAGACTGTATTCGCTCACATCCATTCTCTAGCTTTCAAGTGCAGTGCACTGAAAATACATACACCATCCAAAACCAAGCCACACACACCTTTCCATGGTTTCCCCTGACTGCTTCACTTGCCTGCTTCAGTCAACTGATGGCACAGCAACCCCTGTTTACCACAGCATTCCAATTCACTCTATCCAGTGCATACCTTTCACCCATGGAATAGAAAAAACTGAAGGGATGTGGTATACAATGACCCATGCATAACACACCATTCTAATTCACTCCATCCAATGGGTGAAAGGCATATTTAGGACAGACTGAACTGGAGTGATGTAGTATACAGGGGTCAAAGTGCTGTAAACGGACCAAACTAAGGCATGTGAAGCAGCTGTGGGAAACCATGGAAATGTCTTTGGGGTCTGGTTGTGTACAGGAGTCTTAGTTTCGGTGCACTGCACATGACAGCTAGAAAGAGGATGTGAGCAAACACGGTGGTTCTTCGTCTGTTCACGACATTACCTTGTTAACGCAGGAAATGGCAATCAAGTATGAAAGAAGGAAAATTGTGAATAACCAGGATACCAATGCACATTAGAGATCACAAAATACTTTTCAGTTTGAGTTTAAGGCAGCTGAAATAAGAAACTTGAACACATCTGTCAGACACATCACACAATTAGCTACTTGCCTTTTTTCACAGTAGATGAAGATGTATTTCTAAAATCACAGTTGTTTTAGTACATTTCTAATCCATTTCTCCCCAACTTCAATAAAAGTTACTGATAATTGCTATATTTCAGGTGGAAAAGAGTCTGTAAGAGTAACTACGAATGTGAAGGTAATTTTGATTTGTTTAATAGTGGTGGCTCAACTTTAGGGTGCAACTTACAGTAAGGATCCATGCTTTTTTTGCATGAAACATGTCTAAAATGCACACTGCAGCTTATATTCAAGTAAATACACTAATCCAAGTTACTATCTATCATGGGGTGGTTATGGCAGAAGCATCTCCACTTCTCCCTGTTCTTACATGCCTCCCTCGCATACACCATTCCAAACGTTCTTCCACCATTTCTCTCCCTCCAGTATTCCTCCATCCTATATGCACATGTCATAGGTTACATGTACATCTATCATAATAGCAATAAGGACAGACTATAAACTACAGATAACCTAAACATCAAATACTTACCCTAATAAGAAATATTGATTTGGAGGGGTCTCCACCAATTTCATATTTCTTCTCAGGTGGGAGGAAGGCAACTAGCTCCCGAGTGACACACAAATGGCCCTCTAGAAGTGTTTCATCTACAGGAGGCTCTAAGCCACCTTGGGCCATCTGGCTTACACTGGCCCGAACATTCTTCAACCATTCCACTTCCGTCGTTAACAGGCGATCAACACCTGTTACAGCCACGCTTGATACACACGCCCAGTTCAACAAACCACACAGCAACTGGAAGATTTATTTCTTTAATATATCATAAAACAAGTTTAGGTAAAATTACCTGACTGGAAAACAAGATACTCTGAAATTAATCCAGTAAAAATAGGGAGTACAATGCTCATGTTACATATATAGTGTATGTAATCATACAAGAAGAATATGAAGTCTTTGCAGATCTGAGCATGAAACTTTCTTATGTAAATTCAGCAACATAACTCAATAAACATGGCATCTTAACAGCCAAAAATGTACATACCTGAAAATATTCCTTGGAATACTCGCCATTAAGCCCATTAAGAACATTAAACAGCATGACAATGAAGACCACAAGAGTATGTGGGGAATTGGAACATTTTGTTGCCATGAGCAACAGCTGTTCCACAGCACACTGTCGAATACTGCGCTCCCCACCCACAAGCACCAGACCCATAACCAGCTTGTGGAACTGTGTGTCCTTGGTTAGAGTCTCCAGAGCAGGAGGGTAAAGAGCTAGTACCACAGACAGAGTTTCCAGACCTTCACGACACACTGTAAAATCAACAAATACCATCATTATGTGTTTAGTTGTACCCTTTATGATATGCTTTTCTTCCTCATTTGCTGAATTCATGATTCAAAACATATGATGCCCAAAGGAGATTTTCTTTATAAGTATGGAAAACTGTCATTCTATTTTTCAAATGCAACTATAGGAATGCAAATGGCTTCCAAAACAAGAACAATTAAAAAAGGAATTAGGCTGAAGGTCATCCAGACATGTTACACCTACATTAAGTATTATGCCCTCTTAATACAACACTGCTAAATATGATCATGAACAATGTAACAGTACAATCCAAACTTCAGTTTCTTTGAAAAAATATGTCAACTGCATTAAGGTAGATGGAAGCCTTTAAATAAGGAAACAAATCAAACCAATACCTCACCTGTGAAGAGACCCCAATAACTTTTCAGTGGGAATATCTTTTATCTGCCCAAAAGCAATGCTTATGACAAGAAATGAGAAAATATACCTGAGACAGAAATGTAAAATGAGCACCCAATTACCTATGTAGCCTGGCTGTAGGAGAAAGGAAAGAAAAGAAGGGTGTAAACAGAACAAGCATTTTCTTTTCTGTTATGAGTAAGCAACTGTGATGCCTGGGAGTCTTAAAACCTTGTCTGGTGATTGTTGCTTTAGTAATAATGAATGAATTGCCAGTCTTACTTTAAACCAATAAGGTATAACTATGGAAAAACAAAAAAACATAATTGATCACCTCTGTGCAACTTCTAAACCTATTTACTCATGCTGATGAAACTACTTTCCTTCCCCTTCTCCTAAAACTCTCTCTCTCTCTCTCCCTTTCTCTCTCTCTCTCTTGTAGTCAACATAAGGCCCCTAGTAAATGATGATATCCAGTCTGAAGAATCTCCAGGGTCCTGTTTGACTCTGCTGCCAAACAGGAATCAGACAGCTGCAGTACTGACCCCTACCACAATCCTAGCTCTTCCTATAGCCCTGACATCCATTTACATCTGTCGTCTTTCTACTAATACTTCTACTAAACACCATCAAACTAGTAACTTTCCTTATATAAAATTTTTCTTAAAGAATCAAATGTTTAATCATGTTTCTACAGAATCTTTACATATTTGTATTACATACATTCAAGATCCCATATCAACTTAGAAGTTTGTTCTTAGTCCACCCCACATATTTTCAGTTCTTAACAATCTCAGAAATAATTATCAACCATCTTACTAATGTTCAAGACCAACAAGACCACCATCCTAAAAATGAATTAATTTTCAACCTCAAATTGCATAAGCTGTAGCTTCACCTGCTCTCACATGTATATAGCTCTTTACTCACTCAAACTTCTTTTTCTACCTATGGACTGGCTAAACATAGTATGGAACCCTTACTAGGAGCTCAGTGCCTGGGATCAAACCAAAAACTTTCTAGTTAAGAGAATAATAATTCTAAATTGCTGCTTCCTGATTCAAGTAACTAACTCCAAAACCAATGTACCTGTTTTTACTAATCAAAAATAAATTTTCATAGTTAAGGGATTTTACCTTGTAAATCCTCTGGGTCTGGGGGTTTTGTGGGTGGTCGTTCAGTTGCCTTTTCAATCTCATCTAATGAGGAGGTGATGAGGTGGACTTGACCTGCAGCAGATGCCCAAGTTATTTTAAGAATAGCTCGAACAACACTCATGTCTGGAACTACACCAGTTACCTGTAGGAATACAATAAATTTCATTGTCTGTGCAAATGAGATTACTCTTAGCCTGTACTTCATATACTACCTTGCTAAAGCAAGAAAGACTAATAGGTAATAAAAAAATCAATATACAAAAGAATGCAGGATATATAAATATTCATAACCAAATAATCCTATGCAATAAAAAGAAAACTTTCTATCCTTTCACTTATACAATTACTTCCAGTTAACTGGCCATCTCAGACTTTACCGAAACACTGAACTTTTGACCACACTGTACGGATTCTTTTTTTTAAGGCCATAATGGATAGGTAGGTTCTGAAAACTTCAAAACATTTTCTCTCTTAGGCAATGTCTTGCAATCATGACAGTCTTGCATATCTTTAGGGAAATCAAGGTTTGGACCCTACAATCCTCAGTATTTCCAGTGAGGAAATGCACAACATTGGTAATGGAAGCTCGCTTGTTTTGGGCTTGCCTTCAGCCAATAAGTGACCAACACAAAGATGGTGCCATCAACCCACTTGGTTCCAGCTGCTAGACCTCAGAATTCACGGACTGTAAAATTCAACCCAAAAGTGGACACAGCCAGTTCAAAGGGGAAGATCTTTTTGAATGAAGACAACATAACAATCACATCACAACACCCTGACAACACAATAGCAACATTAAACATACAGCACTAAATTACACAACTGGACCAATGGCTCATCCAGAACAGAATGTTTACATCTCCACAGAAGACTTCAACCACTATTTTAACCCAAAACCGAAATAGATCCAGCTCACACCCTCCAGTAACCCTTAGTGGATTGTCTCTCCGACAGAGCAAAACACCAACCACTCTTGGTACAGGTTGTTGAAAAATCTGGCAACCTTGGGACCTCATGGCTGCCTGCTTTTTTTTTTTTTTTTTCTGAAAATTGTCTGATTGCCTCCTGACTATATATGTTGTATATATTGTAACAGAAAATGACTACAGTACTTTAAAGAAAGAAAATTAAACACTAAATGAAAAGCAAATGAACTTTTAATGTTGAACAACTAAATAAAATGGCTTGGATGCAGTAAAATGATACAGTACTCTACTGGTAACATGCTGGACTTACAGCACAGTTATGAAGAATTTTCAGTTCTTACTGTACACAGCAGAAAAAGTCAAATACAGGTAGCAAGTGGGTTGTCAGGATCATCATCATTATCACTAACGGGAACAACGGCATCTTCAGCGACTAGAACAACAGTTTCAACTTGTGTAGGAAATGTTGATGATGGTGACAGCACATCTGGTTGACTTGAAGTTGATGGCAGTGGATTATCAAGTGTAGACACCTCTGTTGGTTCCTCTTCAGCGTGCCTCTTACCTATTTTCTTAAACACATCTTGCAATTTCAGCTGTTTCATATATTTTTGCCTTTCTATGATGAGTTTATCTTGGGGCAAGTAAACATTCATTATTTCTTGTTCAGTTACAAAACTTCGTTGCTCTAGTCCAGTCAGCAGTTCAGTTGTCAACTTAATTAACCTATCAATAAAGATTCTTTCTCACATCTTCCTCATCATCAAATTAACCTATCAATTGAGATTCTTTCTCTCACGTCTTCCTCATTATCATCACTGCTTTCTTCTCCAATGCTATTTTTCATTGGATTTACAACCATCTGTACAATTTCAGAATCAGCGTAATGATGAACTGTAGGCACATTATCATCAGCATGCAGCCATTCCTCTATAGCATATAAATGAACAGGAATGCCTGTTTGCAGTCAGAAGTATGTACCAACAACTGATTCTGGCCTCAGCGCCATCAAAACATGACCGGAGACTCCTGAAGACAATGGAGCGCCAACCTGGGAATTTTTAAACTGTGCTCACCATGCAGGTACAGACCACACCAAGATTCCTGCTGGAAAACTGATGGAACCGGAATAACGATTGCCAGATTTTTTATTGGCAACCTGTATTTCCTTTTCTACTGAAACTGGTCCTCTTAAACTTTCTCAAAGAAAACATCACATACTTTTTTCAATAAACCTTTTTTGTAACAAAGTACCTCAGCAATTAAAATATTTAAGATTTTTATTTGTGACAAAATGATAAATAATTATGAAACTAAAGAGCTCTTTCAAAGGCTAGTTCATGAAAAGGAGCCAAAAGAAAAGTTACCAGTATACCTTTAACTGAAAAAATAAAAACAAACCTTCTGAAATGAATCTTCATCAGTAATGTCATAAACAAGAATAGCTCCATGAGATTCCCGGTAATATATAGGGCCTAAGGCATGAAATCGCTCTTGTCCAGCTGTGTCCCATATGGCTAAGTTAACTCGTTTACCACTCAGATTCACTCGTTTTGTTAGGAAAGAAGCCTGCAACGAAATATTTCAGTAGTAGAAATTAAAAAAAAAAAAGTGCTTGAAAGCCTAAAGTTAAATATTGGATGCTATCCAAGCATTCCTCCAATATAAAAGTCTAATTCACTTCTCATCTTCCATTAATTCACATTTCTGGATAACAATACTTCCATTTCTTTCTTTCACTTCTATAAAGCTCCAAGAAACACTGATGGTGTCCTGCTATTTTGGGCTCCCCTTTAGCTACTAATACTTCTTTACACACTCAAAAGTAATGTTATTACAACAGGCAAAATTCTGAAAACCTATATACACCCAAAATTCATGGTCCTGCACGTGCACGGCTATTGCCAACTTGGAACACGAGTTTCCTGTAAATAATTTCAGTAAATATATGTTTTCTTTAGAATATATTTATATACATTACACACAAATAGTATTTAAACCTGCATTAATTTAAAAACATTGCTAAGGTTACATATTGTATGTAGACCACAATCTTTAGCCCAAGTAAGTCTAAATTCCTTGAAAAACCAAAATTCAAACACTGTTCATAAATTACTTTTTATATTCTACCTGTAATACCACTTTTCTCCAACAAACACAATGATGAGGTGTTTTTTCCTATAATGACTTTCTTTAAGTGATATAATTGTTATAGTTATTATTATCATACAGTGTCTGCAAAAAAAACCTTATCTGTCTCCCCATACTTTTTCAAAAGCCATATTATACTCACATTCTGAGCACCCAGTGCACTTAGAAATCTCATGTGTACCCACCTTATCTTGCTTCCAGGCTAGAATTTGGGCTTTCTCTGACTTAGAAAAGGCAACCAAAATACATCACCCATAAGTGATATTCCTGAATTGAAAAGGCAACCATAAATAGTTAAGAAAGCATCATTCCCTCAAGATAGCTTGAGGCACAAAGAGGTGGATTATTAGTGTTCACACTGTTAGAATCACTTGTCTCAGCGACCATAGGTACAAAGATTTCAACTTGAGTGTGTCATTCGCTTGCACCCACAATAAACCTTTGCTATGTATTGCCACTGAAAATATATTGGGGGGGGCAGACAGTGTTTTTTGCACACTGTAATTATACCTCAGATTTGACAGGCCATTCTTTTATTTACACAGGTTTTTTTAAACAGGTCTCTTTTCAGTTTAATAATAATAATAAAAAAAAATCTCCAGAACATGAAAGACCCAATCCTATAAGGTCAGTACAAAATATCTTATACTGTACACCTAAACAAAATATCATATACTGTACACCTACATTAACAGACTGGTAAGAAATTGTAAAGAACCTGAATTTTCAAAAAGTGTAGATGATTATGCCAGACATCATACGGACAGTTGAGACTAAACAGCAAGCAACAAGCAGCAAGATAAGCCATGTAAAATGGCAGAAAAAGTCTTGAAGACTTCAATTACCATAAAAGGTAAAAAACTAGAACAAACTGATCTGCATGAGAGGAGGAAAAATAAAGACAGACATTCAAGTTCTAAGCCAAGTATAAACATATCAGCAAGTTCTTGATATACTCATTTTTTACCTTCCTGTATCTTTGCAATGCATCCATGCTTCTGTCTCTTTACTGTGTATATATCCACATCCAAACTGAGATCCAAAAATGTAACTTTATGTTATTGCCTTATAAAGGAATGATATGAAAGAGAAACACATGAATAAACTTAATAACTTAATCAACTGTATTGTATACAGTATTAGAAGGTAAATTAAGGTTGTTAGGGAAAGCTTGGTGAGGATTCCACATTCTATTGATGTCCATGTGTATTTCCTTCCTTTAACCCCACATTTTCTCTGGTATTCAAAATCCTTCTTGGTCAAATTTATTATCCTTAGATAAAGTTAATGCTCCAAATCATGCTCATACATTCAGAATCATTTTGGCTAACCATAAAGATTCCACTTCTATGCACTTCTTCCTAATTCATGTTATTTCTGTGGTGCACTTAATCTGAACTTAACTGAAGGATGTGCCAGTCATGCTATCTGTACTTTTAACTGAACAAAATCCAATCACTGGCTGTCAACCCCTAAACTCTCTCTACAAGATCCAATCACAGGCTGTCAACCCCTAAACTCTCTCAAATCTAAATTTTTGACTTTAACAGGACAGCATCCTTAACATTCTCAAGCACTAATAACAACATTCATATATATGCTACAGAATGTAATGAATATATATATCAGTAAATTTCTGCACTGCAACGAATTTAACATGGAAACTAACAAAGACCTTAATGGATTCATTGTGGTAAACTGTGATGTAATTGTAGAAATAAAATCAACATTTGGACAGGTTTCTTTTGTTGGAATTGCATTTTTTTTCTGAACAATAATATTAAATGACTAGAAATCTAACTCCATACACTTAACATTGTAGTGAACACTACAGGCAGAGTTAACTAACTACAGTAACTTCATTCATATACTCTTCTTTTTCCATGTTACTTTCGCTCAGTTGCTTAAGTTAACATCTGCCTAAACATCAAATAATATTGCATCAACGAAAAAAACAGTAAACATGACCACTACAACGCCCCCCATTGTCACTTATCTTGAGTTTAACGACGACGAAAATCTACTCCCGATACGAAATCAAACACATACAACAAAACCAGCACTTTCACACGGATGCACCTGTAAAGTAGTAATGTGTCGATCATTAAATTTGTCCTCCACATATCTGAGGATCAGGCTGGTCTTCCCAACGCAGCCCTCCCCCAACAAGACGATTTTGAAGTTGTAGTTTCGTGACCCTCCCGCCGTTGCTGTAGTCATGCTTCGCAAGGTGGTTGGAAAGCTTTCGAAAGAGTTGATACAAGAAATTTATGTGTTTAATGCGGTAAATCAAGGGGAATACAGTGGTTCCCTCTTGGCTGATGCGACTGTAAACAGAGAGATCTCATGACATCATTGGAACCAAATGAAAGTCTGACGGAATGCCACATCTTTTGACAACAAACAATTAATAGTCTTTTAACAGCCTCAGATGTGATCCTGTGATAAAGCACTAAAACTCTCATAAGTTCTTTCACTCTGACACTGTACTAAGTGTGCATTTTACAAAGTCAAGTAATGAAAGGTGATTGGTGCACGGGCACCAAAATCATCTCCAGGAATAAGTTACTTCTTTTATCTTTCATGTTTAGTATATGTTTAAGGAGATAAGATGATAGTGGATTTATGAAATACTCAGAGGACTTATGTCAAGCTTGATAAGCAGTTATATGCATGATAACTTTCATCGCTTCTTTTTTTTCTTGTATTTATATATTTGGCAACGATGTACAAATGACGAAATCGCCTGGGTACGATATTACGCAAATATCGCTCAAAATAATTACAGGGAGAAGTTTGTACTTGTATACTTATTTTCGAAGCTTTTGACTCAACTAAGGTATTACACTTGATACGCTAGTTATTTTATGATTACTTTTTCATGAGATTTAACTTTAGTTTCTGAAGCAGTTGTGCGCACACCTCCTGCGCATCGATCCAAGAATCACCGCTGACAGGAAAAGTGTGGTGAGTGAAACTCTTTACATTTTGTATGAAATCATCAAACGCTAACATATTTCATCTTTTATATATGAAGAATAACTTAACAGTGATCCAGTAGTACAGTATAGGCCTATTGTCAGGAGTTGTAATTTTGTTGATTTTGTGGTTATTGTAAGTTTTGTAATCCGTATGTGCCACGCTCTTGGAGCTTTGCTTCTGGTAATAATTTTAAAAAGCTCTTGTCAAGTACGTGTGTGAAGATTCATATTGTTTGACAGTAGTAAAGCCTCAGTTGTCTCTATAATTTAAATATAATTAGTTTTTATGAGCTAAAACCCTTGTGAATTGTGACAGTAGCGTATTGTATGTGACAAAGAATTCGGACTTCCTGTGTGATTGAGGCGAGGATAGTGGATGACCTCGGTCCTCTTGACCCATTGTCTTGCATGGTATAAACAAGCACTGTAGCAACACAGGTGGCACATGAAAACCTAAGTTATCGCGACACCTCTTTGTCAAATGAAAAATATACTTTATAAGTTTTTTTGGAATCTCAGTTCATGATTTAGGAGACCTTGTGTGTTTTACGGTGAAACTACTATTGGTGGCAAGGTATCAACTCATTAACTGTTCCTGACAGTTTGCAGTATCATCAAAGAGATTGATGATAATAGATTGTTTTTGATTAATGACATACTTTGTGTCGTCTTAAGTGTTAGTTAGATTTATATGTTATGTTGACAGCAAGCAGTTACTAATGTGAGCTTTCGGTCACCAGATACCTGACAGTCTAATATGTTTACCCTTAGCACTAACTCTCTTTAGATTTTGGTAGCTTGAAATACTAATAAGATGAATGTTGTCATCGTTTAAGTGATGGCTGTTGTTACATCTGTCCTAACTCAAATTCTTGTTAACTTTGCTTCTCTAGTTTTGTTAAAGCAGGCTTGCCTTTTTCCATTGTACAAAACCCAAAATTAACCAAGGTTTGAAGAAGGTTTGAAGCGTGATTATTTACTGTTGTTCATGACAAACTAAATGGGATGATCATTGGATTACGATAACATTTTATAGTTCATCATTTAGGTCTCTGCAGGTTCTCACAAAGCCAGATTGACTGTACTAAATATTAAAGGAATAATATTCTAGGATGGTGATCATCACAGAGAAGAGATTGATTGCTTTGAAGTCATGGGAACAATAACAGCTCATTTGATGTGAATTCCTAACAAGGTATTTAAACCTTAATGTGGGTTATATAAGTATCCATATCCTTTAGTTACTTTTTAGGATGTTTTTGAAGACATTTAGATTTCAAGCACCTACAGAGCTTACTGTGAGTTTCTTCCAGTAGTCACTTGCATACATTGATCAAAGCATTTTTGGCAGACACATTAGTTTGTCCTGTTATAAAGCCTTTGTTTTTTTACTTCTAGAGTTTGATCACATTTCTGAAGTGGAAATTTTTTATGACAGAATTATTCTGCACGTTGGGGCACTTCATTCTTTCTTGCTATTATTATTGTATCCTAACCCAAAATAATTGAACCTGTCCCAGCATAGCTTGTTTTAATGGAAAACTAGTCTGTTGTAAATGTGCCCAAGAATTCTTTTCTATTAATAAAATTGTCTTCATCTTTTTTTAGATGTTAGCAGTTTGCCTCAGTCACATAACCCATCAGTCTTCTCTCCCAATGATGTTATCTTTAATATGTTGAAACTTTCTCCACAAGATTTGTTTTCTTTGTCTTTACAAAATGTTGTGCATCCCTGAATCTAAATCATTTTGTGTGTTCGCAAGTTTTCATGTGCCTACCCTTTAATATATTGTTAACTACCAGTACTTGACATACATTATTACACTAGTGAATATATTGAGATTTTATTCAACCTTTGTTGTGCACATTGATTTGAATTTAGATTCCCCTCACCTTAGTAGATATTGATTAGAATTTCTTCACTGTGCCATTTACAGCCCTTCCATAGTGACTAAACATGAGGGATGTTTAGATTACCAATCCTTTGTTGGAATTTAATTGCACTTACAGCACCTTTAGATTTGCAGTACTGTCATTTAGTATTTGAATATAAAGCTGATCCAGCCCAGCCTCTACCTAGATGATTTTCAGTGTGTGCATACAGGGATAAGTTTTACTCATGGATCCCCATAGCTTTTCTGTCATACTGTGTATTGAGCTTCTTGATTATCTCCCCATTTACTACTTCTTGACATAATACTCGAGTGCTATGGAAGTATATCCTTAGTTTTTCCTGCTGTTTTTCTCAGTTTTCTGTTTTCACTGTATTTTCTAAGAGAACTAGTGTAGGGAAGGCTATGGCTGCTGGCTTCTATTTGTAGCTTAGATATTCTTGTAGAGGGACGGTTATTGTTGTCCTTCCATTGATTCCATGGAGTAGCATAGAATAAACTAGGTTGAATCAGTAAGAGATGAAACAGAGGACCTGTTGAATAAATTGGTTAAAGAAAAAAATAATGAAAACTTGATATAAAGGCTTTAGAGTCTGAAAATGTAAGGCATTAGCAGAGAAAACTACGTAATGAGCAAATGACTTTTTTGAGGAGTATATTGGTCCCTGTCCTGTGAATTGCATATACTGACCATGCATTGAATATTCCTGACCACAGTGCTTCAGGAATCATTAGATACATATATATAAATGCAGCAGACATTCAAACAAGTTTGTGCATGCTATATGTACTTATTTTGATTGATTTCTAGATTTAGAGTGATCATATTCTTTTATCTAAATTGTAAGATAACACTTCATTTGTTTTTTACTTAGCTGCATATGAACATCATGTCTGGTCTTGCTTAAGTCTTCCTGGGTTGACTGAAAAGTAGATTGATTCTTGTGATGGAGGTTCTTTTTACCAGTACCTTGATATTTTCAAGAGATTATGGCAGTTTTGTTGCAGATTCTATTGTAGGCTCTCAGAGTGTTCAGTTCATTATGTTTTCCTTGCACTGAATCATGCATTTCATATTTTGATGTTTCACCTATTCCATGCTCTCTCTCTCTCTCTCTCTCTCTCTCTCTCTCTCTCAGTGCAGCAAGGGGTTGCAGAAATTGAGTTTAGATATTTACCATTTGAAATAACATCATTGACGGTGAAATACTAAAGAACAAACAACAAAATATAACACTGCCTGTATGCTGTGGAAACAGTCACACTCATCTAGGGTAATGGTAGGTTGTGTTGGCAGTACAGTATTGCATGGATGTTTACATTCTGCCCTCATACAAACAAAACAGCATCTTCAAGGGTCCATGGTTGCTCATATTGCCTATGTACATGACCAAGAATTTGAAACACAAGTAAACATCTAAAATAAACTTACTGGTACTGTTTAGCAGGTCCCAGGTGGTGATGGTAGAGGAGGAATGAAGACATTTATCCTTGATCTGTTTAAAGGCCACTGTCATATGTATGCTCTCAAAAAGAATATATTACTGTACAACTTTCTCTTTCATTTATATATATATATATATATATATATATATATATATATATATAGTACCCATGGAAAGTCTGAGGAATTGGTTAAAAAAAAAAACTTTTTATTCATTTTAGTACTTAGTGTGGCCACCACTTGCTTCAGAACAGCTTGTATGCATTACGGCATGGAGTCAGTAAGGTTTCTGCCGTAATCAAGTTCAATTCCATTCAACCAGATGTCTCTGATGGCTTCAAGAAGGCAAGGAATTGAAGAGGTGTTCCTTTCTTGAAGTATAAGCTTCATGTGAGACCACAGCTCCTCGATGGGATTCAGGTTTGGAGAATTCCTAGGCTTATTGAAGTATGTTCACCTTGTCTGACAACCATTTCATGACCTTTGCCTTGTGACATAGTGCACTGTTTTGCATAAAGAAATTGCTGCCGTGGATCTCATAAAGATTCGTCATGTGGTCACAAAGAACTTTAATGTAGCAGTCTCCATTCATTGTGATGTTTTTGGGAAGCACATGAAATCCCCCACACCCTGACTCCACTGAAGCAACCCCAAATCATGACTGAGCCTGCATGTTTGATAGTCATTTGCACCTAACGGTTGTCAAGGGGATTCATGTGTGAGGGACATCTCAACTTACCATGCCTCAGTGCACCACCCTGGGAAGTTGACTCATCACTCCATAAGACCCTTTTCTAGTCCTCAACAGTGAAATGTTTGTAGTTCCTTGCAAAACAGCAAAGCATGTTGCAAGTCAGTAGGGGTTTTCTGGTCATGGAACAAAGAGGCATGTTCAGGTGTTACTGGCAGCACTCTTGAATGGTGCATTCTACAAGACTTCCAAGGAGGGTGGGATAGGCTTGCTTCAATTGTCTTTCTGTAATGCTTGGATTTATCAGTACATGCCTTTTGATAAGCTTGACAGTAGTTGCTGAAGTCTTTCTGGGTCGCCCTGTTACAGATTAATGAGATGGAACTCCACCTTGTGGGATATCCTTGGCTTTTGCAATGAGGCTGTAAATGGCTGACTTGTTCACCCCCATATGCTGACAGATCTCCTTCCCCAATATTTTTGCCCCCCTCAGGGCAGGCATCTGAGCCTTTTCCTGCTGGGTGAGATTTTTGTTCCCCATTTTAAGGTGTGGGTGGGCAGAAGTGGGATGAAAAGTGAATGAAACAAAGAAAAGGGTCTTCGTTGATCCAGCAGCTCATAACATGCGTCCCCTCTCTATAGCTTGTCCCTTGAGGCACTGATGGGCTCCTCAGTCTGTGGTGATGGGATCACCAGGGAGAGTTGCCATGTACTAATTAAGCAAGATCTGAGCATTTGGTAGGCTGATAGACATGGAAATTCTGAGGA
>JAYMFT010413891.1:0-18062 GCA_038088735.1 Panulirus argus | reverse complement strand
GGATTTTCCCTCTAAGGCTCAGTCCTCTGTTCTTAACGCTACCTCGCTAATGAGGGAAAAGGCGAATATGTATGAAAAAAATGAAAAAATATATATATATATACACACACACATACATTTAAGGAGGATCTGATTTCCATTTACAGTACAATTATTCTTCTTAGTCAATTTGGAATCATTTCCTTAAAATGTCACTTCATTTATCAGTTTCAGTGTTGGTTTTGACAATACTAACTACCTTTTCATCATTCTCTTCCTCTTCTGCACTTTCTTGAAGTTCCTTGGTAGCCTTTATATGATTAGTTATGATATCAGAATAATACTCGCCAAACACAGACCTATTGTGTGTGACAAGTCGTAGCAATGTCCCACATATGTGAGCTATCTCTTCTTGCAGTGATGAAAGACCAGGGGGCATCTGCACTGGTCGAGCTGTAGTAGAACTCAAAAGGGCTCCTATGAATTCCATTGCTCGCTTTACTGTTGAAAAGGGAAAATATAAAATTAGGCTAAAGAATGGTTGGTATATTGTATAACCCTATAAAACAGTCATATCAAAAGGCCTGTATGCAGTATTCTGGCAGACAGGAAAATCACTAAGGGACCTCTTACAGTTAAGGTATTAGCAAAAATTATTTCTAATGAGGGTGGTTGGAGTGCATCTTACCCTGGTGTTTATCCATCCTTTAGATAGCATATAAATGGTCCCAACTTCACACGGTGTGAAGCCAAACATGGGTGGGATATGACCAGACAAATGGCACAGTAATCTGGCTTTAGATTTTCCAAGGGCATCCATGTTTAGAGAGATAGTCTTCCCCATAACTGGAGAATCCAGTGCTGCTCCTAATCCTTTAGTGTTTCACCTATAACAAGCCACTGGCAGTGGGCAACTCTAGCACAGTATTTTCTGAGGCTCCTACGTAATGTTCCTATAGTCTTCTACCTAATGTTCCAACCAACTACTTTTACCTAATGCTCCCACCTAATGTTCTTACCTAATGCTCCTGTTTCATATTCCTACTTACTAATTCTATCTATTACTCCTACCATTTTGCCAAAAGGCAGGGCTAGCAAATATTGCTCACTGCCGGAAAATCTAGTTATGAAGAATAACCAGTCTAAGTGTTATCAATTATGTGTGAAAAACAGAGATTGTATGTCTGTGGACAGAATGCCATTTACACTTTATTGTAACTCCTCTGAAAACAATGGAAAGACATCAAAATAAACAGATCATCACTGGCAGCAGTACAAGTAGAGTGAGGGTCACTCTTAATCATTTCTTGTATCAGTGAATTTCAAGCTCTCCATATGCATAACTATCAAATTCACTATAAAAACAGTAATGGGTCTGTACAAATAGATGGGTACCCAAGGGAGTGGGGAAACAGACTGGCAAGTTGGCAAAGGTAGTAGGTAAGTGCAAGTGAGAGCAAGCAAACAGTCTGTGGACCCTTTTTGGGACTCCAGTATCTTCAAGGCTACATTCCACAGAGGAGGAGGGCGAGATGGGCTTCTTGATAAAGACTGACTGAAATTGTTATCAGTTGCTAGCAGACTGCACCTATACCCTTTTACAACTGAAAAAGCAACACCCAAGCAGATTTAAAAAGTTCATTCATGCCTTGTACTTCAGCAACTTATACAAGGGGAGCCAAAAGTCACTGTGAACCTAAGTTACAAACGATAAAACTACCTCATTCTTAGTATTATTGTCACAACAAATGGCCTACATGAATTTTGACAGGTACTGTGACTGACTTACCACTCTTCCTCCCCTTTCTTCCTCACACAATGTCACTCTGGTGTTTCTTTGAATGCAAGTGTGTCCGGATGCTAACAGCTGTTAATATGAAATCAAAGTGCATACCAGTATACAAATGAAGTGCAACAGAAGTTTGCTGAAAAGTATCCCGACACTCCTGTACCATGTCGCAATACAGTGCAGCGGTGAATTGCCAAGTTTTGTGAAAGTGGATCAGTTACAAACGCACCTAAAACTGGCAGGCTGGCAGTTTCCAATATTTGTTGTTAAGTAAGTATGGGAAATGTATTTGTATTAATATACAGAGACTGAAAATAATCATTAATGAAAAAACATACACTACCCATCAAACCATTCCTAAACTCCAGTCTATGAAATTTACATGCATCAAAAACGGCAGTAACCTGACATCCACGAGTTGAACTCTAATCTGTGCTCTGGAGGCCACCCAACTTTCCTACATCACAAATATCAATTCAACTTATCACAAGTTGTCCGGGATGAAACCTGAAACACAAATCTCTCAACAGTCCTACACTCACCCCACAATGACAAACACATCACCACACTTCTTGGCCTATGGTCCTACCTTATGGACAGGAGGTGCAGAGACCCACAGAAATGACAATGTAAAGCATAAAATGTAGCTAGTACCTCTAAACAACAAAAATAACATAAGAGAAAAAATTCTTCCATAACAGCTTCTGTATTCAATGATATGAAAAATCAAATTTACTTTAAACACATGAAACTAACTGCAAACTTACCAATTAAAGCTCTTATACGATGGTCTGGATTTTTTATCTCCAAGATTTGAGATTTTAGAGCAGTCTTTGCTGATGCCGGCAATGGTGGTTTCTCATGCTCTTGAAGATGATCATCTACCTCTTTAAGCACTTGCTCTGCTAAGTTATCCATCAGTGCCATAGTTTCCCTAAAATAAAAAATGAATTTAATACTTTTTTTTTATTATCCCTGATCTCTGTTTCCCACGTCAGCAAGGCAGCGCCAGGAAACAGACAAAGAAAGACCTACTCCCCTACATACACACATATATGCATAAATGCACATATATGCACAGTACATACATATACATATATGCATACATATACGTATGTACATATTCACACTTGCTCGCCCCATCCATTCCTGATGCAACCCCGCCTCACAGGAAACAGCATCGCCACCCCCTGCACCAGCGAGGCAGTGCCAGGAGACAGAGGAAATGGCCACACTTGCTCACACCCAGTCCCCAGCTGTCATGTGTAATGCACTGAAACCACAGCTCCCCATCCACATCCGGGCCCCCCAAAATTAAATGTTTGCTAATATTTATTATCAGTGTAGTGTAAGGAATCGAAAGTTCACATTGCACTAAGTACAGTGTTTCGTCACTCCTCCATACTCTAATGAATATTAGATTCTGGATGAGTACAGCATTTTCCACAAGCATTTAATACGTGAATGAAAATTTTTGCAATGTATCAAAAACTCTCGCTAAAGCATTCTACAATCTCAAGCTTTAAATCTACAAGTAAAAGTAGGTTTCTTCTTGTGAAGCATATTTTAATGACAATATTTTTGTCAAGGTTTCTGACATCAAGAACAAATCTGAAATCACATTAGCTTTCTTTCCCACAGACAAACCATCCATTATTGACAATAACATCAATGTTTGGCATTTATATATAACTACCTATTTGTAAGGTAAAGGAAGGAGCTCTACACTCATAGGATGTCACTTCTTTATCTCACTTTATCATTCAACTGTATAATTACCTATTTGATTGGAAAAGAGTTTTACACTCGTTCGGCCCCATCCCTTCAACAATCTCAATTATGCAACATAAATTTCTTTATGCTGTGTATGTGATTATCTATGTGTGATACGCAACTCGTGCATTACTATCATAACATTAGATGTACTAACAAGAAAATACCAGTCATAACAGCAGATGCACTAACATAATTTATTACAATGTTACTTACTTATCAGATAATGCAGGATCCAGAATAATGCACAAATTTCGTTTCATCTTGAGTTTGAAGGCATCAGGCTGGACGATTAAGGGCCCCACAGAAGTAAGAGTGACAAGCATCACTGAACCAAGAATACACACTTGGCTCAGTCGATCCCTTAATTCTAGTATTCTGCCTCCATCCATTACAACAGTCTGATATATAGATAAAATAAAAATATGTTAATATTAGGTATGTCAAAATGTTAATATCTCTGGGAGAAGAAAAGGAATGAAATAAAATAACCTAGGAAATAAAAGAAATGCACAAGGCTGTTGTAAAAAAGCATTTCTAAAAGGAGATAAAGTTTTTCTTTTTCATGTATGCGAGCCATTTCTCACGAGTGAGGTAATGTCAAGAACAAATGACCGAGTCTTAGGGATAAAATTCCTCATTTGGCTCCTTGCTCTGTTCCTTCTTTTGGAAAGTAATACTGGATGGGAGGATTTCCAGCCACCTGCTCCCATCCCTCTTATTGCCTTCTATGACACACAGGGAACAGTGGGCAGTATTCTGTCTCCCCTATCCCCAAACAAAAGCACAAGGATGTAAAAAAAAAAAAAAAAAAAAAAAGCTTTTCTAAAAAGACACAAAGTATTTGATAAAAATGCATATAAAAAAGTAACAAATAGGGTTGAAAGGGTGTGGAGATATAAAAAAAGCTGCTACAGATATAACAAAACAGTGTGTGTAAGAATGAAATGGTATGATGAAATGTAAAAGTAAAAGCTTGACCCTCTTAAAACAATGATGAGAATAAAAGGCAAATTGGGAAGACTATCAGGTTGTATATGGAAATAAAATAACAGTACAAAATATGAGAGTTACTAATGGAAAAGGAAATTCATATTTGCATAAAATGTATGAATGAAACTTTTTTTCTACCATCACAAACTTCCATTTCCATTTACATGGCACAGATCTGATGCAGCCTTACTTCCAGTTTACTTACACACATCCTCAATCCACATCTAGTGTATTTCTGCAATATAAACTCTTACTTTAAGGTAATCTTTACTTCTCACAGCTAAATTTCAATTTAAGATCTGCCTCTATTAACACTGTCACTTCCAAACACCAAATGGTTCTACTATGCCTGATCACAAACCATGCTTCTTGCATTTTCATCAACATAATTTCTAGCCCTAATAAATCATGTCTACATCAACCCATCTACTCCACAATGGAATCTTTATACCTTAAATTATCACAGGCTGCTGTAGCTTAAATTATCATAAGTTGCTGAAGTATGAAGCTTAGGGAAACTTAAAAAAATGTGGTTACCATTACAAACTGAATATCAGAATTCAAATAATTCTGTCAGAAGCTTCCTTTGCTTCTAATTACTATGAAATTAAATACATATTCAATAAAAATCTTAGCATTATATTTTAAATAAATAAAGATCATAGAAGTGCTAAAGCTGGAAGTTACATACGAAAATTATCAGATTGTTTAGCTTCTATACTGCAGTAACAAGTAACTCTTAGTCATTCCCTTACCTCTGGCAGTAGTTTCTCATCAGACCAAGAAAGGAGTTCCAAATATGCTCGAGTAATGACTGAACTCACAACGCCTCGCAAAGCGATGTCATCTGGTGCAGCCACATCTTCAGGTCTGACATGATTTAACAACCACTGTCTGGTCAACTCTAAACCATCATTCTGTGTCTTTAGAAACTCTGCAAACTTTTTCTTTTCATATGTCACACTCTGTAAAGTAGAAAATACAACCCCTAATAATGAATCGCTCAGTTGCAGATTTCCCATATGTGCAAATGAGACTAATGTGCATGATACTCGAAACCAATTTGCTAGGCATCTCCAGAGTAGCCTATTGGTATCTCTCCATGGAGTACCACAGCAGTATTCCTGCTATTGTATTAAAGCAGCAACTACTAAATGAGACTGGGTGAAAGCTATCATTGTTCCTTTATTTAAAGGAAAAGTTGCTAAGGATGTATGTTGCAATTATACGGGAAAAGTTTGTTAAGTACATCAGGAAAAGTGTATGCAAGAAAGTTGGTTGACAAAGTGATGGAAGTGACTGACTGCAGAATAAATGAGGAGCAAGGGGGTTTTAAGAAAAATAGGGGATTGTGTGGATCAGATTTTTGTAGTGGAGATGACTGTGGAAAAGAATCTAGCAAAAAGTAAGAAGTTGCCTGCAGCATTTATAGTTATGGAGAAAGAATCTGATAGAGTTGAGTGGAATGCTTTATGAGATGTGTTAAAAGATATATGGGGAAGGGGGACAACAGTTGGATTTTATGAAAGTCTTCTATAGAGTAACAAATGCATGTAAGAGTGGATGGAGAGTTGAGCTTAAGTTTCGGTACACATGTGGGTGTGAGGCAGGGCTGTGTGATGTCAACGTGGCTTTTTAATAAAGATATGGATGGAGTGATAAGAGAGATGAAATGGGGTGCTGAGATGGAGTGTAGTGGTGAGGTATGGTGGCTAAAGGCAAGCTTCTTTGTGGATGATACTTTGTTGTTCGCTGAGAGGGATGAGAAGCTGCAAAAGGTTCTGAGTTTTACAATGTGTGTAAGCATAGGCGATTGAGAGTAAATGCAAGTAAAAGTAAAGTAATAGTGTTTGAAAGAAAACAGTGAAAGTATAGCTTTTGCAAAACCATGTACAGTAAAAGAAGAAAATGTACTAAACCATGTTTTGGATATGGGGGGAAAAGACTGGAAGAGGTGAGAATTTAAGACGTTACGAGCTTTCTTGGGTAACTGGTTATACGGAAGAAGAAATAAGGGAGAGAACAGTAGAGGGTACAAGAGTCATTGGGTCCCTTAACAGAATAATGAAGGGTAGATGTGTATGTGGAGTGAGGTGGTTTGATCAAGTAAGTATTGAAAGGGTAAGTGAGATGACTGGTAATAAAAAGAGTGTGGTTGACAAAGCAGAAGAGGGTGCATTGAAATGGTTTGAACATTTGGAGAGAATGAGTTGACAGAAGGGATACATGTGTCAAAAGAATCCACTCTTACACATGCATTTGCATACACAAACATACAACATCTCCCTGTCAAAAAATATGTAACAACACTTAACTCACACAACTCATTCTTTGTAATTTTTCTCAGTGGTGAGTGCTATGCAGTACAAGCATTATGTAGAAGTAGAAAGTACCATTAGCTATGAGTATTAGGTAGAAGTAAGAGGTTGGAACAGCATTAGACACATTAGTTATAAGTAGATGGTAAGAACTTATGTAGGTGCCTCTGAAAACAATACTGTAAAGCTGCCCTCTGCTAATGGTCCATTGTGAGACACTAAAGGCTAAAAAGCAGCATTGGAGTTCACCAGTTATGGAGACTTTTTTCGATGCAGATGAATACAAAATTTAAAACTGGGAGGAACACCATTCCCATGGATTCTGTTGGTGACTAAGGCAAAAAGATTTACTATTTTCAAGACTTTATTATGTTTATGGGTTGGGTGATGAGAGAGGTGAATTTAGGGTCTCAGAATGAGGGGTAGGTCTATGGTAAACTGACAAGAGGATGGCAGGTGAATCAGATGCTGTTCGCAGATAAATTGTAGATGGTTGCAGACTCCACATAGAAACTCTAGAGGCATGTGACAGTCTGGAAGTGTGTGTGAAAGGAAAATTTGAAAATAAATGTAATGAAGTACAACTGGGAGATCAGACAGGAAAATTTCAGAGCAAATTTGAGTGGAGAGGATGAGAAGGTGGAATGCTTTAAGTACTAGGGAGTGGTTCAGGCAGCAGAAGGAACAATGGGGACTGAAGTGAATCATGGGGCAAGAGAGGGGCTAACCTCTTGGGTGCAGGAAGTAAAGTGTGGAAGGAGATATCAGGGTGCATTAAGGCAAAAATGGGTATGTTTGAATGTACACCCGCCTGGATATCAGAAGTGTTAGTGACTGCTGTGTAGTAAGCCAGCACTTCTATGGTTGTCAAGCTGCACTCCTCTGAACCAAGTAGCTGTCTTTTCTCTCTACCTCATCCACACATGGACTACTGGCATTTTGTCCATAATCACTTGTACAACCTCTCCTTGTCATACATAACACATGACAACACTTAACTCACAGAGATCATTCCTTGTAACTTAAAATTTCCCTCCAGTGAGCTATGTGTTAGCTCTGCTTTTTGGCAAAAAGTAAGGAGCAGTAGAGAGTATTAGTAGGTAGGAACATTCACAAAGGAGCATTATGTAAAAGTAGTAAGTAGGAACACTTAGGTAGAAGTGGTCAGTAGGAACATTAAGTAGGAGACTGCAAACACTGTGCTAGAGTTACCCTCTGCCAGTGGCCTGATAAGGGTAAGGCACTACAGGCTAAGAAGTGGCAATGAAGTTTGCTAGTTATGTTGACTATTGCAATGGCTTCCCCCTTGAGGGAGTTCCAGTTGGAACATGCATCAGAGATATAGATAGATATAGATATAGTACAGTGGTCCAAACACTGATATATGGATGAGCATTGGGCCTTGAATGAAAGAGAAAGAGAAGAGGCCATATTGAAAATGAAAAACCAAAGGACAATGTGTGCTCTGATATAGACTGATCATGAGAGTGCAAAAGAGAATGGTGTAGTAGTAAGTTCAATATGAATGGCAGCTGACAAATGAGCGCTGAAGTAGTTTGGTTACGTAGATAAGATAAGCAAAGTAAGATTTGTTACAGAAGCGAAGCGAAGAAGGGGGTGGGGCAGATAAAAAAGATGGAAGGATGTAGTTAGGAGGTTTTAGAGTATCAGGGCCAGAATATTAAGGAGGGTCAGAGGCATTCATAGGATACACTGAATTTGAGTGATTCAGCATATGGAGGGCAGCATGTTGTCAATGGGGTGAACCATGGAATATGAAGCAGTCAAGATAAACCATGGCTTGGCTGTAGACTGTAGGTGTTGGTCCCAGCACATTATAATTAACTGTGGAAGAATGAATGTGCTCAAATGAGGCTGTTGCTCATTTGTATTTGACAAATGTTCTCCCTAAGGCTGGAGAAGTAATTGGGTAAAGGTAAGCATTTTTACCACTTCCCTAATTATCTCACTATACCTGGGCTATACCAAATTAATTCTGGTTGTGTGGAATCCTAAAGTTTTCAGTGCAGGCATATTCACTGCTATTTTCTTCTTTGTCTATGTGTATACTTTCAAAAAATTAAATAAAAATAGATGTTTAATGGAATATATCCAAAGAAAACATGAGGTAAGGGAAAGGGTCCCAATCTTTTCATCCTGTGGAAGTTTACAACAATACAGAAATCATTTACATAATTTGACAGATTTTAAATTAAAAGTACTATATTGCTAGAGTACCAAACTAAACCTGCCCATAAAGGGCCCCCCCCTATTTTTTTGCATTTTAAGAACTGCTTAACAGTAATCTTCAATAAAAAATCTTTTCTAAAGTACACGAAGGACATCCATTTTCATGAGATTTTACCTGAGCTATAATATGTGGCCTGATCTGCTGTATGGTAAAGTTGGCCATATCAAGGCGCATTAAGTCAAGGGTCTCCATTACACCACGAAAAACCCCAATTATATCAGTTTCTCTCATCAGGTTTCGAATGGTTTCATCTCGGACAGGAGCACAAAGACGAGCCATGATGGAGAGTACATACTGGGAGTACCTGTAGGAGAGGAAAAAATTAACATTTTCCCTAACACCAATCTAACATTATAAAGAGTAAAGAATAACTAGTAATATCAACGACCTTATTAATGGTATTACAGTCCAAGAATAACCTTGCAGTTTCACCACAAACCATGAAAATAAACAATGAGCAGAGACACTGTACGACACCATTAATAAGAAAACACATCCCAACAGTTTTGGAATTTACGGGCAAACTTCATTATAAAAAAGTCCTTGCCTTTCACTTCTTTACCAGATTTACTCAATCTTCCTCCTCCGTTCATATTTCCTGTACACCCCCTTAAGTATAATCTTCCTGGCTGAAGAGGCATCCTTATTTTCTTACACAGTAATTCATGACTTTAAGCTTATGAACTACTCACTTAACCACCTACCTCTTCTTAACCTACTTCCATATCATACATAATTTCTTCCCTTACTTGAGTAGCTTTTGGAAAAATCTTTATATCACACTTTTGTCAACTTAAGTAGAAGAAACTAACTTTCGCAATGCTCCCTTACCTAATAAATTCACCTTTTTTGATGTAATTACAATCCCATATGTGCATATTTGGTGGAATATTTGTATAACATGCAAAACACATGTACTAACTTAATTTCCCTCTCTCCCTGCTACCACACTTCTTAGTCACCTTCTATGACACACAAGAGATTTGCAATCCTTCTCCCCAATCCCCAGAGATATACAGTTAGTTATTAAAGGACTGGACTAAATTTATAGGGTTCCTACAGCTTCAAGGTTGTGCTCCATGCAGGAATGGGGTAATCTGGGCTCCTTTAAGGTGAGAAGATCCTTGTCAATGCTGTATTAGTATAGTAGAGAAGGTATTGAATGCCTCGAGTAAGATGAGGTGTGGCAAAGCAAGGAGTAAAGTTGCTTAAGAGAGGGGGTGCCACTGCTGTTGCTACTTTGTTAGTCAGGTGATTCAACATTTATGTGGCTCATAACGAGGTACCTGAGAACAGGCAAAATGCATTTACAGTGTCATTTTACGAGCATGAAGGTAAGATGAACAAAAGTGATAGTGTGGCTGTTAAGTATACCTGGTAAGGTGTATGGAAGAGTGATGTCTGAGAGGGTTGTGGCAAGCAAAGACCATCTGACCAGAAAGGAGCAAGGTGGCATCAGGAGTGTAAAGGATGTGCTGACTAGGTGTTTGCTTTGAAGAATTTATGTGAGAAATTATGAGGGAGAGTTTGAATTGTTTGTGGTATTTATGGATTTGGAGAAGGCATATCACAGGGAGATACAGAGGCCTTGTGGAAGATGTTATGAATATATGAGATAATCAGAAAGACAATAAATGTACTGAGTTATTACTGGAAGAGTAAGGTATGTGTGTGGGAAGGAGGACAGGCAAGCATGTCATTTCTGGTAAAGATGTGAATGTGTCAAGGATGTGTGTGATGTAACTGGTTGTTTACTCTATTTACAGAAACATGATGAGGGATGTATATATGAGGGTCTTAGAACAAGGGGTGGGTTTATGGTATGCTTGGGGTGGGGTGGGGGGCGTGGAATACAAAAGAAAGAGGGTGGATGTATTAGAAATTAAATTCCTGAGGACAATTTGTGTTGTGAGGCAGCTGATTGTGTAGGAATGACATTGAAAGAGAGAAATAAAATAGTGAGTGCAGTCTATATGAGAGGGGCCAACCAGAGGGTGCTGAAATGGTTTGGAAATATGGAGTGGACAAGAAGAGAAAGGCCAGTTAAAAGGCAAAGGGAGACCAAGGAGTTGGAGGGATGGAGTGAAGGAGACCTTGGGGTACCAGGGCCTAAATATCTAAGATGGCAAGTGGCATGCATTACCTTGAATTAATTGGACGAGAGAGAGAGAGAGAGAGAAAATTTGCTGTCAATGGTCGGAAACAGGGTACTTGAAGAAGTCAAAGTAAACCATGAGTCAGTTAGTGGAGGACTGGCTGTGGATTGCAGGCTCTAGTTTTGATGCTCTATAAATAATAGCATGGGCATGTTAGTGTGTAAATGAGGACAAGAATCATCTATTCCTGATGCTACCCTACTATGGCAGGAAAGACAATTAGGTATAATATAACAAACACCGACAAATCATACACCCCAAGTAATGATCTGACAAGCACTGCTTACCTTTCCAACATAATCTTAAATGCTATCCCATTAGACATAAACCCTTCTGCAACTGCCCACCTCAGTCATGAACAGGGTACCCTACTCATCTGCCCTCTGAATGCCATCCATCTCTCCAGTAATACCAACACCCATTCAACATATCATGAAGCCTCCTTATACCAAAGTTTTAACTTCACACAGAACAATTATTCCCTGATTGCCCTGTGCTCATCCTACATCTTACACTTCTCAATCTGTGGCCCTGACCAAAGGATGTGACTGGCTTCCTAAGTACTCTGAAAGCCTCAGGGAAGCTTAAGGTTACCTGTCTTTCGACAATCAACAGATACAAAGTATTCAGAGTTAGGTGATGTACTACACCATAGGTAGGAAAAATACTGATAAAATAAGCCACTAATTACTTCATGCCACTTCATGTATAAATTCATATTGGTACACCATGCACAAAGAAATAGATGAGGACAGAAAACATAATTACATTATCTCGTCAACACAAAAGGTAATACAGCACATACTATAAATCCTTAATTACACTTACTGAGTAAAATCTAGCACACCATTCTCTGCTTGCTGTTTAATCAATTCCACATCGAGGGTGTCTGAGATTTCCTGCCGTAGGCGTGTGTGATGAGGAAGGGTGATGTCTAACAAATTGTCTCGGACCTCCTGCAACAACACTAGTGCCTGATCATAGGACTGTGGGTCTTGAGCCAGCTGGTCAGCAAGCTGGTCCCAAAAGGCTTTGTGCATAACATCCCTTACCTGTATCAATGAAACATGTAGAATAAGTGCTTTTGATGTATGCTATAAACACAAGCTTATAACATCAGACTGTTCCTTGTTTATGAGTGGAATAGCAACCACCTCCAAATGTAATTATATTTCCTAGATGCTGTATGAATAAGATCAAGAACTCATTACAGGTTTCTATTGTAAAAAATAATGCAATATACAAAAATGCTGCTGTTTTGCCATACCCACAATTATCTTTCTTTTCAAAACAACAAGAGATAAATTCTAATATTTACATGCGTCTGTCCAGTTTTCATTCTAAACATATGTTTCAAAGTTAAATAAAACAAGAAATAACAAACTGAAGGCAGACGGGTGTAATACCAAAAGCTATACTTGCAAGTTAAGGGCGTGGTGCATCTCCCATGGAAATACAACCGCATTTTAAGTCCATCCCTACATTTTTTCTTCAGTTTTTGATACATGGTTTTTACATAATAACCCATTTACAGTTTTACTGTGGCAGTCCTAAATTCCAGTGGGCACTCTGTATGCAGGTTATTCTTAAATATTAAAAAAACATCTCCATTACATTTGTAATTATGATTAACTAGCACATAACTTTCTAAATAAAATGATGTACAACTCAACCAAGTAAAACACTTTTTTTTTCATATTTGTTTGCTATTTCCCATGTTAGTGAGATAAGTGGACACAAGTAAAGCTGCCTTCAGGAACTAAATCTGAAATACTGGGTGATAAACATGAAAGGTATCTAACCTGTTTCTCAACACTGTTATCAGGGGGATCAAATTTTTCCAATTTAAAATTCTTGTCTACTGCTATCTCATGAGCCAGAACCATGTTGCTGACACCCTTTGTTGCTTTCATCACTTCTTCCAGGGACATAAATTTGGGTGGAGATGCAGCTACCCCCGGAAAGATGAAGTTGTGAACTGGAGAGGAGCCACTTACAGTACGCTGCCTGGTGAGTAAAAAGTTACCCATCAAATGCCAAGAATAAAAATAACTACAAGCAGTCTCATGACTTACAATTACATTAACTTTCTAAGATATAATGGTCTCCCTTTCTCATAGCAAGGGCTATGTTCTTGGAATAGGTTGATGTTAGCCAATTCACAATCAGCAAATATGTGTTTCCATCGTAAAAGTGGGATTCTGTTCCCATCCAGACATAAAGTTCCCCATTTCATGAAAATTCTGTTGTTTTAAAGTTTCATACATATACTACAAACAATTTTATAGCAAATTACTGTAAATAATATTGACTGAACATCAAAAGTGAGAACACTGTCCTCATCAGTACAAAAATAAAAAATTGGGAGGATGTTACAGTAACATCAAGTATGTTCACCAAGTCAAGAGGTGGAATCACAAAACACTCAAAGGAGAGAGAAAGTTGTGAGAAATTTTTGATAGAGAGATGGGTAAAAATTAGGTCTTGGAGGCATTAAACTTTACTAGATTTTGTCTACCACTTTAAAGTATCCTGTCAAAGTCTGAGTTTAGTGAAGAAGTTGTGTCGAGACTAGATACAGATCAAGTGAGAGAAAGAGCAGCAGAACTGAAGGATGTGGAGGAATGCAATGCTGAGCTGTCAGCGTATGAGTGCATTTGGTTATTTGTGAAGGAGGAAATTGCTGGTAAATAGAAAAAAAAAGAGTAGGAAACAGAACAGAACCTAATGGACACTGCTGTTGACATAGGAAAGGGAGGAGACTGATCCATCAACACCCAAAGTGATAGACTGGCCTAAGAAGAAGCTAGATATGAGGGAGCAAAGTGATAGAGAGAAGCCATAGAGGGGAGCTTAAGAGTTGATACCCCGATACCACACCATCAAAAGCTTTGGATATGTCAAGGGCAACTACATGGGCAGGATTACCCAAAATATTTCTTAGATGATGACCAGAAATTAGTAAGATAGGAAAGAAAATCACCAGCAGATCATGCCTTAGGGAATACATATTGGTAATCAAAAAGAAGACTGAGATTCAAGATGTCTAAGGATATGGAAATTGAGGAGGGATTCAAAGACTTTGGAAGTGGTAGATGTCAAAGTAACAAGATGATAGTAAGAATGGTCATCCTTCTTAGGGATGGGATGTACCAACACATGCTTCCAAGAAGGAGGAAAATTTCTGGTTTTTGAGCAAAAATGAAACAGACGAGTAAGCACAGGAGTAAGTTCAGAAGTACACTCGTTTAGTAAATGGGGATGTATGCCATCAAGACCATAAGCCTTGCTTGTGTCCAGAGAAAAAAGCACTTTTCTGTTAGTCCAAAAAGAGATTATGGGATGGGACATAAGATTAGTAATAGGAGCATCATGGGGTGAAGAAATGTTAAAGTTATCCATGGTGGACTTAAACGAGAAAAAGGAACCAAAGAGAGTTGCTTTGTCTATGGGAGAGACAACTATAGTATCATCATAATGGAAAAGTGAAGGAAAGGCAGAGCAACTGAAGTGGTAGGAGCAGTAGATAAAAGAAGTAGATAAGGACATTTACGCAGGAGCACTGGGGAGAAACATTTGGTAGAAGTAGTAGGTAGGAGCATTAAATACAAGTAGCCATTAGGAACATTCGGTAGGAGCCTCTGCAAACACTGCGCTAGAGTTTCACTCTGCCAGTGGCCTGTTGAGGGTGAGGCATTAAATGCTAAGAAGCAGCACCAGTTCTTTAGTTATGGAGACTCTGTTGCTATGGCCACCCCCTTGAGGGAGTTCCAATTTAAACAGGCATCAGAGATATGGATAGATAGATAGATAAAAGTTGTTAGCAATGCCCTTAGCCAAAGATCATAAAGACCTATCAGTGGATGATGAGAAGAGGTTATTGCACTTCCTTTGTGTAAAGGAACACTTTGCCATAAAAATAATGTATTTGTTATGAGTATCGGCAGTGATATTTCAAAATACCTATAATTCTAGTGATTGTATGCTTCCACACATGTAATAAACACTTCATAGAATAAAATGCCGTAAAAACAATCAAGGCTATTAAAACATCGTTCACAAAACCTTGTAAAAAAAAAACTAGAGACAACAGAAAGTAATCCATGGTGATTACAAAATAATGTAAATTTTTAGATAACTTCCACATACATGCTAAGAAATACAAAATTTAATGACAAGTTAAACTATCACACACTATCAAACAGAATCTAAACATCTTAGTATCATGCATAAACAAAGTTTATCCAAGGTATAAACACACTATCTGGTCATTAATCAAGAACAAAAACAGTGTGCACACTCATCTCAATAGAAGTTGAAAGTGCTATTAATGAAAGAAACTGTATTCACAAAGTTAAAAAATTCAGAATTCATAGCCTAAATACAGCTGAAAGCACTCAAGTACTTTAAAGAATCCTTTATAAAGGAGACACTGTACTTATGGCTTATAAATACCATCAGTTCTTGCACTCTGATCTAACTACAGTATTAGGAGGAAAAATACACGCTCGTTTATATGCACAAAACGAAACAAACCCATAAACTTCTCTGAAACCTTTTCATTCCAGTACCAATAATGTGGAAAACATGACAATTGGCAAACATCGAGGCAAGCCATGGAATCTCAGAGAGTAATCTGTTGTGGAGTTTGCAGAATTATTTATGGTTTGATTGTTGATTCATGCAAATAAAGGTTGAGTACCCCTTATCCAAAATGCCTGGGACCAGAAGTGTTTCACATTTTGGATTTTTTCAGATTCTGGAATATTTGCATATACATAATGAGATAACAGGGTGGTATGAAAACAAACAGAATAGAGCTGAGACATATCCCAATGTTTCAACTGTTCAATGGTTTTCATCAGGAGATACTGATTCCAGCATTTGGCAGGACTGTGTTCCCCAGCAAGTGATGGTCACCCAGTGGGATGCCTTGGCGTGATGCTCTCTGATTGACTCGCTTGTCCTGCCGCCTCCACTCGTTCACATCAATTTCCACTGCCTGACGTGACCAGCAGGTGAACCCAGACCTTATGTTAGCATTGTCTCTGATAGCGATGTAAGCTGCTTACATCGCTACCAAAGACAACATTAACACAAGGTGTGGGTTCATCTGCTGGTCATGTCAGGCAGCGGAGATCACTGTGAACGAGTGGAGGCAGCAGGGCAAGCAATCCAATTAGAGAGCGACATGCCAAGGAGTCCGACTGGGCAACCATCACTTGCTGGGGAACACAGTCCTGCTGAATGCTGGAATCAGTAGCTCCTTAGGAAGACCAATAAATGGTCAAAATATTGAGGTATGTCTCAGCTCTAACCTGTTTGTTTCCATACCATCCTGTTTTCCACATTTGTCATGATGGATTATGGATACATAATGAGATATCTTGGGGATGGGACCCAAGTCTAAACACGCAATTCATTTATGTTTCATAAACACCTTATACACATAGCCTGCAGGTAATTTATGCAATATTATTAATAATTTTGCACATGAAACAAAGTTCGTGAAACACAAGCATCAGAAAGCAACCTCAGCCACCCATGTGGACAATCTGGTTGTTTGGCATCATCTTCATTCCCGAGTCTGAGTTTACATGCTACTGATAAGCAATCATACTCTTACACTTATTCACACATAAGTACTTAACAGTAAAAAATATGAAATAACATTAATACAAAGAAAAAATAATGTGTTTTGGTGTGGAATTTTCCACTAGTATTGTAATGTCATGTCACCACTCAAAAAGTTTCGGATTAGGGATGCTCAACCTGTATAGATAAAATTTACAGCTTTCAAGTTAAGTATTGAAAGTAAGAACATAAAACTATGGGTAAGTAAATAAAATTCTCCATTGATTCCCGGAATCTGTCAACTTCTTTCTATAATCAAGTTAATGTAACAGTACACCACAACTGGAATAAAACTCTGAAAATATAATAAGACTGGTAACAAAAATCATAAATCAATAAAACGTATGCAAGAGGCCACATAAAATGGTACCAGATGAAGTCTAGCTCTAATGACCTAACTTCCACCAATATACCAGAATGTCCGAAACAAATATAATGAAAACAATAATTCAAATGGCCCCATAATACGTTACATTTATGGTCTACTTATGGGTAGTATTAGGTACTGAATACTACATAATTTCTTCCAATGCTCCTTATGGAAACTCACTTCATATAAAATACAAAATATTCTTATGAAAGAAATATAAAAAAAAAAAACAGCTAAGTAAACCACATGTATCTTTGATGCCCATTCACTTCAAGAACTTTCATCAAGGGAAAGGCCATGGCAAAAGAGTCTCCATATATCCCTCTCCTTACATACCTCCCTCGTACACAATTCTAGTCAATAATACAAAGATGGTCACAATTAAGAACAGTTTACTGTGCCTGAGCAGCTATGCCAACTATTTAGCATCAATGGCAAGAGATCATTTGCTCTCCATGATGTTTCTTACTGCAGTACATTATTATACTTATGACTTAAAATTACTTTTATATGCATAGCTATCTTTCCTGCTTCAGCAAGGGAGTGACAGCAACAAATGAAAAATGGTCTCATTTGTACAAACATATTCTCCAACTATTATGAATAATGTACCAGGACTAGAGACTACCATCTAATTCCTACAGTTTATGAACTCTTTACAAATTAGGGGTTCTTATCAGGTTTTCAATAAGATGTACAAGCACTGAAATACTTTTTTTTTTTTTTTTTTTTTTTTAAGGCTCCAGTCATGGACAAAAGTCCACATCAAGGCCGGGCCCTAATTGAAATATAGAGAGAG